>CAIGRP010106974.1:0-25583 GCA_903798385.1 Fraxinus cuspidata | reverse complement strand
GAAACGTTATATGCAATTGAATGATTTTGATGAAATAAAATTAAATTTGGTGGCCATGGTGACACTAATTATAAAGTTCAGTGGCCGTGGTGAAACAAAATTAAGTTCGATGGTCATGGTGACACCAACTATAAAGTTGGGGGGCACCAGTGAAATTAACCCCTCCATCCATCAATTGACCCCCACCCCACCTGTGACCCGACTCGTAACCATCCGGACCGATATCCAAGTTTTCTTTGGTCCACACCAGCTACAATGCACCTCTTCCCACCAAATCATTTATATTTTGAAATTATTCTAGCCGTTATCTCTTTGACATCAGTATCTCTCTCTCCTCTGCAACGGCTGGCTGTCGGATTGAAGAAGAAAAAGCTTCTTTCCTAATTTCTTCTGACACTTAAAAATTATTTTACTCTCTTCCAATTTTTAATATAGCTGTAAAATCTTGAATTCCTGAACCAGATTTTGAAGATGAAGGGAGTAAAAGGAAGGCTAATGAAGAAATTGATGACAATCAAAACAATTGGGTATTTGAAACCAGAAAGAATTCTTCAGGTAAATTCATTTGAAAGCTATGTACGTACTTCGCCACCTAAATCGAATTTTGTAGCCCCTAAACCCCTGGTTTCCATCCAAGAAAATCCCAAGAATGTTGTGGAGAATGATGGATTGAAGCAAGAATCAGAGATCATTGATGTTACAGAGCTTATGAGGGATCTTGAAGACCAAGAATTGGAGTTTGATGACAACATCAATGATAAAGAGAATGTTTATCCAGGAAAAAAGTCAAAAATCCCAGATGATTTCGAAGAAAATAAAGAGATTTCTATCTTATCTGAGTCAAAGAATGAGGTTTTGGAATCGACAGAATGTCAAAAAGATGATGAAAAACATGTCCCTTTACCTGAGATTGATGTGTCATCGTTCAGGCGGCCAGATTTGGACTCAGGATCCCTTTTTGACCCAAATCTTCTTGCAGCCTTTGCGCAGGCAGTAATGGAAGTTAAAGCCCAAGAGGAGGCAGAGAGAAGGGTTCCAATGGAGCAAATAAATTGGCAAGAAATCGACGAAGGCCCCCCTTTAAAATCTAGAAAAATCGAAGCTGCTGCTGATCCTCTACTAGAGTTTGAAGAGAAGTGTCCACCAGGGGGTAGCGACACAGTTATTCTCTACACCACAGGCCTTAGAGGGATACGAAAGACATTCAACAACTGTCATAGAATCCGGTCTCTATTGGAGAACTTGATGGTTATGTTTTACGAGAGGGACGTGTCAATGCATTCAGAGTATAGGGACGAGTTATGGAAGATTTCGGGAGAAAAATTAGTGCCCCCAAGGCTGTTCATTAAGGGAAGGTACATTGGAGGAGCTGCAGAGGTTTTGGGAATGCATGAAAAAGGAAAGTTAAAGCCACTTCTTGAAGGAATTCCTATTGCTAAATCTGAAGGTCCCTGTGAAGGTTGTGCTGGAATAAGGTTTTTAGTGTGCTTTAACTGCAATGGAAGTCGAAAAATTGTTCCTGAAGGGGATGGTGAGGCATTGAATTGCTCAGAATGCAATGAGAATGGATTGATCATATGTCCTTTTTGTTGTTGAGTATTAATTTACTGCTTGTCCCAATATTGTTCTTCAATTATAGAGGATATGGGATTAGACAACGTTCCTCAGTGATACAGAACGAGGAACTAGTTTTCCATCGTTTTGGAGGCTGAGGAGATTTTTCTGGTGTATTTTGCAAAGAAGTTAATTTTATGTGTATTACATGTGAGATGACGAGCATAACTTGGTTTGAGTCATCTTCCAATCAGAAATAATGATGCCAAGTTCTTATGTGTACACGTTTAACCTTAACATTTGGTGTATTATTGGAATCTTCGATAGATTAATCAATAAATTTATAATCCGCTTCAAATATATCTCGAGAACAAGACTTTATTTCTTGAATTTCTTTTAGTTATACACCTTTCATAATTTTGCAAAAATCATTTTGGATTCTAAGGACATTTCTATTCCTCAAATGACATTTATTTTGATAATCACTGGCAAAATGGACCATGCCAGACAGTTTTCAGGTGGACCCGTCTTGGCCCGGCTTGGTGTTGCTCAACACATTTTGACACCTTGAAGCAGCTATGGAATTGCTTAGACTAACATTCAGGGGTCATTCCTTGTATGCTTGATTTGTGTGCAATTTTCAAGAGAAACCGACAGATAAATGGTAGCCCTTCAACCTGACCCTTTTTACCCATCACCCCAAAAATTAGGAAAACAGAGAAAGGAGAGAATCCAATGGTGAAAGTGACCAAGAGAAAGAAGAACACAAATCATCAATATCTTAATCTCACCACAAACTATTAAGTAGTATCACTCCAAGCATATGAAAGGTAATAAGAAACTGTTCTAAGACAATAATCTAGCACACACCACCACGCGAAAGTGAAATCCACGAATTGCAAATTATACAAGTACGAAATGCCAAAATAGAAGAACCGCAAGAGTGCAATAGATCAAACTAAATGAACAGGAAAAATAAATGGCTCGAAGAACTGTCACAACAAGATATTAGCTATACCAGTACCTAATATCACAAAGACCGGAAGGAGTATCTTGAAGAAGACTCATTCTATTTTCTCAATTTCTCTCTATTTTCTAGCACAGAGGGTATTCATCCAGACTTGTGTATGACTCATAATTACATTGAAATCTACTAAGCTGTGAATCTCCCTGCTGGCTCTCATTAACAAGTTTTCGAACTTTGTTAAACCAACGGAAGAGATTCCTGTGATCTTTTACATAAAGACAAGCTTGTAAAAATATAAAGAGACCCTCACTGACTCCTCATTCTTCTATGTAACTTTTTCATCAAGATCTCTATCAATTGTAAATGAAATGATAAATATGTGGCTTTAAATGGTAATCAAAATTAGTTAATTGATAAAATGAAATTTGCAAGGAAATTTGACGCGCATAGTCTTAACATCATTACACCTAACTATTCAACACATATCTACTATCTACCATAGAACATAGATAAGTTAGGAGAAGGCATCAAAAGCAGCAGATTTTAGTGCATAAAGAAAATGGCCTCACAAGGACTCTCTTCTCGTGCTCTGCAATTGTTGTTTCAGTATTTCCATTATTTAAATTTTTAAACATTTGGCTTGCTACTGATAGGATTTAATCCGTGCTTGGATTCTGGGGGAGAACTCACATGATTAGTACTAATGCATCATGCATGATTCTAACAATTTTTATCACAGTGTAACTTACTCAAAAATAGAAGATTCAGCTTTTGGCCTCATCGAAACTGAATCAATCTCCAAAGCAGCGGGATACAACCCACAGAGAAAATGCAGACTCCTCCTGCCCTGGCTTGAAGATCGACATGAAGAAACAACTGATTAATACCATCGACATCGTTGTCATCTCCAGAACTTCCAGGAACAATTTTAGCCAATAGCATTACAGAAATACTGATCTCGTCGTCTGCATGTGTGCATTGTAGAATAGCACCACCATTATCAAGTGCCCAAAGGCGGGCTAACTTCTGTGGAATATAAAATTTATATAAGATGATTAAGCCACAAAAACGCTAGAGATATTCCGTAACATCTTCCCCTGTGAACTCTAATGTTGAGGTAATATCAATATTTTAAAAACTGACCCGGCCATCCACCCAGAAAAAGAAAGGGTCAGGGTCAAAATGTCAATCTAGGATCGAACCGGTGATTTTTTAAAAATTAAAAAGCAAACATTTACAAAATTTGAAAAATACATTTACATAGATTAAACTGGAAACGAGTCACGGGTTTTTTCAAAAACCGGCCGGTTTAACGGATTTTGAGACGAGATTTTGATTGTAGGTTTTATAATTCTAATTGGATCAATTTTGATCCCGGTTCCCAATTTTTCCAGTTGAACCAGTTGGGCCAATTCAATTTTATTACTCTGGATAGTCCTTGAATTAGTCTAGCTCACATATTCCTCGACCACCCCTACACATCCCTTAACTTCACACCACTCTTATGTGATCTTAATATTTTTCTTAACCACAAGAGCGGCAGTTTTATTCTTCTACTTTTTTCCTCATATTCTCTTCGTAAATTCCAGAGGAAGTGTAACGTCTCTTCATCGTATGCTAGATGACTACATTTGGACAAAAACCAATACATGTTTTAAAAGTTACATTTCAAAGGGGTAAAGTTCACAAGAAAGAAAATTTGAAAATCATGTTTGACAACCCATATCTTTCATGTTGAAAATGAGAAGGGAATGGAATTTCCATTCCCTTTTGATGTTACACAATGAGTTACACTGAAACATGGTCTTGCACAAATTCCACGACCAAACATCTTCCAAGTGTCGCTCTACCGGTACATTGCAATACTTGTCATAGTTCAACAGTGTTCAAAATTATGAGATTTTTCTTTCAAAAATCTAGTGTGAATCAAAAAATCATCAAACGAATAAAACTGATGCCTTTTTCAATGCTAGGAGGGGGTCAATCCATCTACCATTGCTGAGCAACTCATCTTCTCAGTGATAAACGGCGTCCATGAAGCATACAAAAGCTTTACTATTCATTTCCTTCACTTCTTCCTGTGCTTATTGCGATTAACTTTAACAATCTTACGACCCAACTTGTCACCACCACCACTGCCCAATGAGAATCCCCCACCGGCATTATATTCTAGACTAGTTGATGCCTGGAAAGGAGATGGATTTTGCTGAGCAACTTGGTTTCGTTGGCCACCAAACTGAAAGGGATTGGCTTGTGATGTATTTGCCAACCCAAACATGATGGCAGGGGGAGAAGGTGAGCTAGATGGTTGACCAAATCCAGGAAGAGAAGGCGTGGATGACTGCACTGAATCCTCGACCATACTGTCTTCAGTGTTTATTTGATTATTGTTTGCAAAGGGAGAGGAGGGATTATCAAAAAAAGGCGAGGAAGCTGCAGCAGGGGCTACAGAAAATGAGAAAACTTCGAGGCTTGAAGAGGCACCAGAGGACGAATTCATTACCATTGGAGCAGTGTTAGTAGCAAAGGAAGAGGAGGATGCACCAAATGAGAATCCAGTCAATGAAGTCGAACTAGTAAACATAGAGGAAGATGAAGAATTTCCACCAAATTTAAATATACCAGAAGTAATGGTGCTGTTGGAAGCAGTATTGGTCCCTGGAGTATAAGCTGAAGAACTAGAACTAAAACTGAATACGCCAGAAGAGGCACCACTGCTAGAACCAACGGTATTGGTCCCAGAAGGGGAGGAACTAGGGCCAAAACTGGATAAGCCAGTTGCACCACTGCTAGAGCTAACTACATTGACACCTGAAGAACTTCCAACAAATTTGAACAGACTAGATGTTGGCCCATTTCCAGAGCCAATTCCATTGGTCGCTGACGAGGGAACCGAACTTGAACTAAAACCCAAAGTACTATATGGACTTAATGCTTGGGAACTGCAAGAGGATGAACCAAATGAAGTGCTACTAGAGATATTAAAGGACGATAATGATGCATATGTACCAGACTGAATGGGTGTGCTCTGTGAGACTATTCCAACGGAGGACGTTAAAAATCCACTGGCTGCACCAAGAAGGCATTGAGACTGACCATTTGCCATTGAAGACGTAAGTGAAGAACCAAGTCCAAAAGTGTTACTTCCAGAGCTTGTCGCAAATGATGAAATGCTAGAGCTTATATTTCTTAAGCTGCCAAAAACAGAATTGTTCTCTGCTTTGGATTGGAAAACTGTTGGTTCTGATACATTGGAAGTTGATGGTGCTGAAACAGCAGTGGATGGATCCGCAGAATTACCGAACTTAATAACGGGTGAAGGTGACACATTTGACCCAAAATGACAGCTACTGGAGGCAGCAGTGAAACTGGGCATGAAGTTTGCAATGCTGGTAGACGGAGTATACGAAAATGCAGGAGGACTAGAAACAAATGATCCGTTTGCAAATGTGCTGCCATCCTTCTGAGTATTCTGGTCACCACCTTTGTTCGACTTGGCAATTATTTGCTGACAGCCAGTTGCAAGAGAAAGAACATTTACCGAGCTGCACATGCAGTTTACATTTCAAGAATGTTATGATATTTTAATATAAAAAATAGATTAAAACAATTAGGTCCAAGAAATAAAGATAATTTCATCTGTACTGGTTCTTACTGTTTGATGAATTACAAGACCAGGGGTTCCATATGCAAAATTTTATGTGGATTCACTTCTTTTTTCATTAATCTTGTCCAAGCGTATAAGAAGAGTGGTGAACTTAGATATACACCACCATGGATATTTACAAATTAAGACTATTTCTTCCTCAACATAGACAGATTCTCTGTATGCACAACTTGTATATACCCAAATCCCTAAATTAAGTGTAGGTTTTGGTGCTAAATGAGGCATAAGAAAAAACAAGTGCTTATGACCCCCAAAGTTAACCTGAAAAACAGTGTAATCCAGAAAACTGTATCAGATTAAAGTAGTTTGCAAGACAAGGACAGGTTAGGATTGTCATTAACCAGATCAGTGATAGAACCCCAAATTAATAATTAGCTCCCTGTCAATTGTGCAGGGGTATTGTGGGGATTAATACAATAAGTTGTATAGGCTGTTACTTATAAATGGGGGGACAATGTTTCATTTGGGGGCATGCAAATATGCAGAAGTTGGTTGAGTTTATTAGGAGAGATCCAGCGTCTCGAATGCTTGGAATTGTTCTTCCAATTTCTAGGGGATCCTATCAAATTGGTATTAGAGCACTCAATTCTAGGGAGGATGGAGACAAATTTCATCAAGGAATTGGAGGAGAAATGGAGCTCCATATTCAATTGATTCGTACAACTAATGATGCGACAGATAGGAGATCAAGCACTTGATTCTGGATTGGATCCGCTAGGCCGTCTCAAGATATCGATATTCAATGATGGCAGTCCAGATTGGTGGACAGGGAAAGCAGAGGAAATTTTCAAAAGGAATCGATTGTTGGAGAGGGGAAAGGTGGAAGCCTGATGCAGTAATCATAGGAAATAAATAAAGACAACCTTTGATTATGAAACAAATTGAATTTCTTCCCTAATTTCCCCTCCTTTCTCCCTCTTCTTCTCTTCCTTTTCCCCTCCTTTCTCTTCTTCTCTCCCTTTCCCCTTCTCTTATAATTCTCCCATACATCCGGCGTCAATTTGGTATCAGAGCTCACATCGTTTCTTTTGACCAACAAATCAAATCCACAACCCTTAAACAATCACCGTTTTCATCATATCCATACACACCACAACCTTCCACCACCCATCCAAGCCATACAACTACCTTTATACGAAAAAAAAAACACCCTTGACAACAGCACAAAGAAGTAAAGAATTCATCACAGCAACAGCAGCAGTTTTCAGTTTGTTCTTAGATAGCAAAAAAAAAACCGAACTGTTCACCAGTCAGCAGTTAGTTCATCTGTTATGTCGTTAAGGACCCAGAAACAACACCTATAAGCCCTAAACTACAAACCTAGCCCCCCTCTCCAATTACAGTACCCTAACAGATACGGCCCAATATCCATACACCCTAAATAGCCCACTTCATATATATATCATATTCGGCCCAATAAGCACTAGCACATTAAGCCACTGCTTTATTTAAACAGCTAAGGTCTAAGACCGTCTACCCACTTACACCAACCCGTAACCCGGCCCAAATCACAACAATCATCCCTTCCCAAACTCTAATCTCGCGACACAGTACTCCCATCGCGGTAACCTCAACTCGCCGACATCCCACATAATCCCACCACCCTTCAACTCACCCAACCACCATAAGCTTCTTCATTGCTTCACCGATCGACGAACCAACCTCAACCCTTGCCATCAAAATCAACCCAACCTATTATCAACCACCTGCCATCTCTTCCTCATCATCGGCTCCACCAGCCCACACAAATCAGTTTCCCAACATTACCATATCAATCCACAGCAGCCAGCTCAAAATTGTCACCGTAAAACCCCAATATCACGATCCAACATTCAACACCCACCACAACCATTTCCTCTTAACTCGGTGGATTTTTTCTTATGGTTTGAAACCAAAGCAGCTGTAGACATAAAAAATCAGTCAATAAATAAAATAATAAATAATAGGTTGGGTCAATTTAAATAAATAGTCCAATTAAGTTTACTAAACTAAAGCCCACAAAGGCCATAAAATTTTAAAAGCCAATCCTACTCTTTTACAATTATTCAATTATAATTAATTTAATTGAATTAATTGAGTGATTATCAAAATTGGTCACAAATTTCTCCTATAAATAGAATCAAAGGTCCATTACAAAGGAGGAAAAAAAAGTGAAAGGGCAGAAGAAAATCACGAAATGCTGAAGAAATCCCAAAACTGGAGGAAGAGAAGAAATCCTCTCGAGTCCACGTCCGGCGAACACAGAGAAGATCAAAATCTTCTTCAAATCAAGTAAATCCAAGAGGATCAAAGTATTCTTCGAATCAAATCAAGATCAAGTCCAAGTTTTGAAGAGTAAATCCAAACTCCAGAATTTAAGTGTCGAACAAGTCAAGTTATCAGCAAATCAAATTCTCAACAAATCTCGAAATCTAGGGGTCAAGTCACGTTGCTCCTCGTCCTCAAATATTCAGATCATTAATCAGAGAATTTTGCAATTACAAGAAGGTTCATGTCCACTTGTATTTCTTAAAATACATTTTTGATGATTTCTATATTTTAATACACAAAATTCGTCGTACAGCAGCCGTTTGGGATTCTGATGCTCACACCAAGGTACCTGCAGAAACTTAGCAGCTTATAGTCAAGTCAACGGCTCATTTTCACATTGCAACTCTGCGCCACTAACTGGATTTGGTGAAAAAAACAAAGGGAAAGCATTTGGGAAGCAATTTATTCAGCTGCAGTAATAATAGAATTTGGGACTGGAATCTAGCTTGCACCACTAATGGCTCAATTTGCATCTCGTGAGGTATACCAACTTGTTATTTGAAAGCTTTACTTTCTATTTCGGTATTTATAACTGTTAAACTCCATACAAAAAACGACACAAAAATACAAAAATCAAAATAATAAAATGTCACCGTACATCAGAAACACTTCATGTAACAACACTTACGTCCACAACACATCCTTAGGTCACTACCAAGATCATGTACCGTCAATTTGCGCCTCTGTGCACTTATCCCCCATCTAGTACCTTTGTCAAAAACACACATTCTCCTCCTAGGCATGTTGCATTCCAACTAGGACCTTGATGGTCTCACTGGACCTGACTCATTTCTTAATTGGCTCGATTCTCTTGAAAATTCTTTCTTTCATAACTTAAGTGACTTGTGTCGTTTTTATCATGCTAATTTGGCACTTGTTAGACCTCCTAGCTCCTAGGTGTTACTGGAATTCCTTCTTGCTTAACATTGATATCATAGGTCAACGTCATGTCACTTCGTAGGATGAAATGAAACGAATATTAACAAATATGCTCCTGTGTACTATCGATCTCAATTGCTAGACCAATTCTTTTTAAACCGTAAACAAGGTACATCCACTGTTAGGGAATATCTAGCACATTTCGAAGAGTTATTGCACAGTTGTGATATTTATGAAGCTCCCCACATCACAACGGCTAGGTTTATCAAAGGTTTGAATCCTGAAATACGTCATGACATTCCTGCACCTCGATCCTTAGATGAAGCTTACTAACAAGCCAACTTATGGAACATCTCCTTCCATCTTCGTCAAGCCTGTCATAAGCTAGGTATATCACCCCAATCCAAACAGTCACCTCCCGAGTTTAGTTGTGTGTCCCTTGAAGAAGATAATGAGGTTTTTATTGTTGAGCCAATTGAGTGTTCTGATAGTGTGGATGATGAATTATTTATAATGTTGCTGCCTAAGTCAAACAGTCTACCTGTCGTCAACCTCATGTCGAAGTCGTTCCTACCTAATCTTTTGTGACTCTTAACAATGCCTTTGATATGACTACCCCTCCACGCTCCACGTGATACTCCATTGATACTTGTTCCAAGGTCATTGTTCGATCACACACTTTTTCTTTCGACATTTGGTTGTTGCCTACTAATTACCGCCATATTACTTTAGCTCGTTAATTTGTTGATTTTCACGCGGAGTTTTAGGATGTGTTTGATCCACATTATTTTGGAAAAATGTATTCTAAAATAGTAGGTTGATAGAGAATGTGTGGTTGAAAAAGAAGAAAAAGTTATTGATGTGATGGAAAATATTATTTTATTGAAGAATGCGTGGTTGAAAATAAGTAGAAGAATGAGAATTTTAATGTGTACCAAACATGGGCTTAAAGTCAAATTGTTTTCATTCTTGAAATTTATGAGCTTGCATTTAACGCGCTTCTTGGGCACAGATACTTTCATGATGTTTTTTATGCTTTGTTGCGTGTTTCTTTGTTACGATTTCCAACACATGTAATGAAACAACTGGATTATTCACTTGAACATAATCTATTTGACTGGCCTTGGCACTTAAATGAAGGTTTTGTTTTCAACATAGCAGAATTGTTTCCATCAGTATTGCAATCATTTGTTTTTGCAGATTATAATTTCAACGATATTTTACGCGTTCATTTGATGTCACGTGTTGAATTTCAATATTTGGTACATAAGAAATATCGTCCCCCTTGGTATGTGTTCAGACAAATGTATCCAATTTTCAATCCGTGCAACTGGTCGAGATAAAAGATAAATCTCCTTGGAGTATGAAGTTCCAGTCTACCTCACCGGAGTCGAGTTCTCTCAGCCGGGGAGAAATGATGCAGTATCATAGGAGATAATTAATTATTTAGTTTTCGAATTTTTATTCGTATTTTAGGAAACATGATTAGATTATGATTTAATAACTTTTATAGCATTTCTTTACTTAGTACAACCTTTGATTATGAAATAAATTAAATTTATTCCCTAATTTCCCCTCATTTCTCCCTCTTCTTCTCTTCCTTTTCCCATCTTTTCTCTTCTTCTCTCCCCTTTCCCCTTCTCTTATAATTCTCCCATACATCCGACGTCAAAGCCGCTAAAGCATGTTTGGATGGTAAAGCTTGGGAGTGGTTCCAATGGCTAGATCATCGTCGACCCGCGCAAACTTGGGAAGAATTGAAGAAATTAATGTTGGAACAATTTCGCACAAGTAAGGTCTCTGTTGGTGAAGTTTCAGCCCGAAAGCATGGGAATGTGTTGAACTGGAAGATTGAAAATGGGGAGACTGAGAAACAAATGTCATCACCGAAGGAGAAGAAATCCGTGGTGGTGTCGGAAAGGGAGAGACGAGAAAGAGTGGAAGTCATTTTGGCCGAAACCACCATCACCCGTTGTGAGGAATACGTTGAAATAGGAAATCAGAGAGTGGGTAGTTTGGGTTTGGAAGTGAATGGCGACAGTAGGCTTAAACAGTTGGGTGGAACTGAAGTCATAGGATTAAATCACATGGTTTGGGCCAAATTATGTATTTAGCCAAAATGGTTGACGACCGAAAAGAGTCTTTAAAAAGGGCTTAGCCTAATTCTAGCCTATGTGGAATTAAAAACAATATTCACAGCCTAAATGTTATCTCCAACACTTCTAGCCCATCTAATAATTCCATCCCTCATTACTTCTCTTCCCCGATAGTGTACCAAGCCCCTCAAACCACTACGATCGCTCAGAAATCTGCTTCGATTGCGGTGGTGCAGCCGATAGTGAAAAAGGTTCCTCCATTCAAAAGCCTTACAAATGCGGAACTACAAATAAGAATAAAGAAATTTTTAACACCGACAATAACGAGAAGGTTGGCAATAAGTTGGGATTTTTTGTTAATGCAATGTTTAAATTAATGGCGCAAAAGATCATAAAAGGGCAAATTGTACATAGGTGAAGGTCGCAGTGCTGATAACGGAGATTGACGAAGATCGCAAAAATTGACGAAAATTATGACATAATTATGTATTTAACTATATTTAACATGTTTAGGTTGATAATACATCTACTATATTTAGATTGATATTATTCCTATAATGTAAAAAATTCCAATAGCAAAATCATTTAGTCAAAAGGTTGTCACAGTTTCAGAGCCTGGTAGACTTTTACCGAGTCCTCGGTTTTCTTTAATCATAACTCAACCTCTTAGGTGTGGGTTTCTTGTGGTTATCCACGGTTGAATGAATTTTTTATCGTTTAACTCTTGTGGTGTGTTTTTTGTGGTGGTCGACAATAGACGTAGTTTTTATCAACATGCGACTCTGGTGCATTGAGTAGAATCATCTTTAAGTATTTGAGGTAGGTTATTTAGTGGAATTTCTTCCGGCTACAGCATCTCGACCAGCGATATATTGCTGGAATTTTGGCCGGTGCATTAGCCGTTAGAGCTTTTGTTGGAACACGATAACACGAATTATGTGTTCGACTAAGTTCTCCCGATTGATAGAGCTCATTGTGTGTGGTCGGCACAGTTTGTGAATTTCTTTCGGAAATTCTTCTTGAGATGTGAGCTCTCTGGAGTGGCTTTGTAGTGTTCTTGGAGTGGTTCTTGACCGTTTCTGCACTGTTTGTTGTTCTTGGGTCTCTCATAGTATCTATTTTTCATAAATGGTTGCTGTGATTTGGGTCTTTTCTTCGTGGGTACGAGCATTGTTAACATCGTCAGTTCATGATTGCAAATTGTTACTTTTACCAGCATCAATTTGAAGGGGGGTGTCAATGAAATCAAAAGAGATCGCCTCCAGAGATAACGGAGATTGACGAAGATCGCGAAAATTATGACTCGACATAATTATGTATATAAATGTATTTACCATATTTAAATTGATAATACATCTATTATATTTAGATGGATATTATTCCATATAATGTAAGAAATTCCAATAGGAAAATCATTCGGTCAAAATTTTGTTGATCAATTATGTTAATACCCCTCATTATGTTCCAACTGGCTAGTTTCAATTTTTGGAAAACCTGGGAGAAGGTGCAACCAGTTATGGGATTTTCATGGTCAAGATACTACTCGTAGTTAATGGATCTACTGACTTTTGGGTAGAAATATCCATTTCCTGCTCAGGTCGTGAAGAACATGGCAAAGAAAACAATTCGATTGTACAGAATTTTGGAAATTGGCCTTGATTTTCACCTTGAGGATAAGGTGAATTTCAAGGGAAGGGTATTGACAGAACCCCAAATTAATAATTAGCTCCGTCAGTTGTGCAGGGCCAGCAGGGGTATTGTGGGGATTAATACAATAAGTTGTATAGGCTGTTACTTATAAATTGGAGGTGGAGGGGTGTGGGGGCATGTTATTTGGGGGCATGCAAACATTGAGTAGTCGGTTGAGTTTATTAGGAGAGATCCAGCCTCTCGAATGCTTGGAATTGTCCTTTCAATTTTTAGGGGATCCTATCAATCAGCTTTAATTCAGAATTACCTTATGTAATTTCTTTAAAATATGAATATAATTTTCATCGCAAACCTAAGTGTTTGGTTATCTGAATGGATTTTTGCACTTTCAAGGCCGTAATTTTCAAGAGTTGTTTGGGTAGACTCGGAAAATGTAATTTAAATTCTTAACAGGGCACAAAATCAGAACATGTCAACACAAAATACTTAGAGCGTGTAGGCTTAGGAGAACTGAAACTTGTCTCACAGGTTTGCCATTGACAAATTGAAGGAAAAAAAGAAGAGAAAAACACCAAGAAATATAATTAAAATTTTCAAACGACTTATCAAAAATGGCAGCACAAAGTCATGGGGAACCAGAAAGAAAGAAAAACTACTTAGTTGAACTCAACAGCAGTTAGCTACATTACTCACTATGGTGACTAACCTGCTTGAGCTTTCTGGTTTAGATTCTGACCAAGTAAACAGTTTTCTGTTTAATAACTCAGAAGGCGAGGATGAAATCAAAAATGAGGGGGATGTATCATCAACTTTAGAGCTAAAACTAAGGGAGGGGGTAGAATTGTTCACTTCTTTTGGTTTGTCAAAATTGAAGACTGATTGAGGAAGTAAGGTTGATTGGAAGGATGTACTTCGTGCCTGGGAAGCCGTGGAGGCAAAGAGGGCACTTTCATTTCCAACAATGAATACCTCAGAACTTTCCATATCAACGCTTTTGCTAGATAAAGGACCTGAAGGTGACTTCAGTTCGAACTGAATAGTGGTTTTGTCCAATTTTAGTTCAGCAGGTGAAGTCTTTCCGCCAATGAGAGCTATCTCCACTGTTCCTCTCCTATTACCTAACGGTTTCGGTGCATGCTTGTTAGAATGTCTATCGTTGTCCTGCTCCAAAAACTCCTACACAAGACAACAAATTTAATAGAAACACAAGCTCTACAAGGAGGAAAAATTGAAATTTTAAGTACAGAATAAGCTAGATTTTCATTACAGTAAATCAATCTATTCTCAGAGGGCCAGTAACAGAGATAAGAGTACTCAACAATCACCAACTACACTAGAAGCCCAAATATACAGATGTAAACTACGAATATACTAAACTCGTAACAGATCAAAATCAGGTAAGTCTAGCCTGTAAGCAATTCATTCTTAAACATATACACTACATGGGAAGGAAACAATACCTACCTCGTATGCACTCATTTCAAAGGATCGCCACTTTTGTGGAGGTTGAGATGCAAAAGTCTTAAGGGCAGAATCAGTAGTTTCAACCATAGGTCTAAAAGTGTTTAATGATACTGAGGTACCAATATTCACTGCGGGCGTCGACATCTCGCATGGACCAGCAGACTCTTTTGGGCCATTTTCTTCTACTTCCCCTTGCTTTTGTGAAGTAGAATTATGAGCATAAGGCAAAGTGGCTATGGGCCAACCCTCCAACTTATGGCCATCCTGGAGCTTGATTGGTTTCATTTTTGAAAGTAATTTCTCCCTCACAGCAGCTAGCTTGGACTCTGATGATTTTTCCTTTGGGGTCAACTTTTCAAGATGCTGCAATATTCTAGCAGCAACCTCGCTAGACTTAGAAGGGACAGGAGTATAACTGGTACTTGGAGTGAAGTTATCCTCATTTTCTCCAATAGTTTTAGAGACCTTATGCTTTGTTTCATCTTCTAATGGAAGTTTGTGCATCAAAGATATTTGTGCAGCATCAGAACCAATCTCCACTCCATGAGCAGAAAGAGGACTTCTACGAGATAAAAGACTGGGTTTCTGTCTGATTCTCCGAATGGGACCAACAGAACCGAGATCATCATCTAATATTGAGCTCCTGCGTTTTAGAGTCTGAAATAAAAAATAAAAGATGGAAAAATATGTAGAATTTAAAAGAAAAGAAAAATGGAAGATAACGTGTGAGATAAAAATGCATGATCTAAAACTACTAAATCATTACTATATACCAATTTGTTAGGCCCAAATCGTCTATAATGCTCCAATGCAAACGGAGATGATGATGACGACGGCCCACCATAACCATTATTAACGGATCCAGTTCTCTGGAAAATAACCAAGCATCAGAGAAAACTAGACAGAAAATACAGGTGTATGTACCGTACATGGATGAAAACACCGTAAATGAACCTTCTGTATGTCAGTTGGATAAACTCTGGAATATGGTGTACGAGCCACATCGTATATTGCTGATCTGCCTCGAGATCTTGGGGTTATAGATCCATATTTGAGAACCTGAGGATTATCAGCATTCTTCATTGTGAATGACGTGATAGGTGGTTTCGGTGCAAATAGTACATTATTTAGCAACCCTGAGCCTTCCGTAACAGCTTGATTCCGCATCCCCAACATTGACGGCGATAATTTTGAAGGCCTACTGCCCATGTAAGCTTTTGCAAGTTCAGCAGGAGAAGCAATCTCATCCTCCTAGACACATTTCTATTGAATAAATATCAAACAAAACTCGTTCTGCAACCTTAAAAGAGACAAGGATACTACAAGAAATCATCAGATGTATATCGACCAATGACAAAATTATATTTGGATATCTAAATGCTTTACTTATCAATAATAGAGCATTTCAGCATACTTTTGAACTCATAATAGGTGTTGAAATGACTCCATGAGTTCTATCCTCCTTGATGTTATTTTTTTCCAATGGAGCACTTGAATATTGTTGATGCCTTTGATGCCTTTCAACATCCGTAAGTGGCTTTGCTAATGCATCTGTCATTTTTCCATCATCACTAACAGGAACTTCTACAGCTTTTGAATGCAATAGCTCCGTCAAATGTTCAATCTCAGGTCTGCACAAACAAGATTCACTTTAGTACCTCGAGCCCAATGATGCGGACATTTTTAGGACATTATGAAATAACCAAGTGCCTACACACATCTATATAATAATTGAATAATATGTAAATAAAGAGGTTGTCAATACATAATAGGTCACGTTGCTAAGTAGTTGGGAAGCCAAGTCGATTCCCAAAAGAAATGCAAATGCGAAACATCGATTGTGAATTTGCAAAAGTTATCAGGTCTTTCGACAAAGTTATATAACATAAATGAAACCCAACAAATAACAAATGCATGATTAGTTTATGACTGTACAAAGAAAATAAGTCTTTACCAGTAACATTTGAATACCCAAGAAGGGTGGGTAACATCTTTTTTCCAAATTAATTTGACATATAGAGGTGTCCATGGTATATGAATTATTAGTGGCACTAAGAAGGGAGAAATCAAAGAATTGTGCTTCATCTCATATACAAGAGAATTCCATGCACAGGCAAGCTCAAAGTGATGCCCACTAGCATTTAGGCAAGCAAGCTGGTTTTGAAAAGCCTGCAGGGGGTGCAAGGATAAGGAAACCCAATAAGTCAACAAATACAGCCAAAAACTAAGTTAGTTGGCTGCCACAGGGTGTAGTAACGAGATATCCAGTTATTCATCAATTTCCACCACAGAAGATTAATGGACGAACTCCTATATGGCAGACGACTGGTGAAAGTGTAATTAGTTCAGAGCATTTAGCTCTGAATATAATCTTTATACTTGTGCAAACCTGCAAAGAGAAAAGCTACACAAGAAGCATGTTTGATACTGAAAAATGATTGCAGAAGCTTACCTAGTGAATGTCTTCTGCTTTAACAATTGTTCAAGCTCAGAGATCCCGCCACTGACAGAATTATTTATTAGATGGCTGCCATTACCGCTTGCAGGTTCTTGAGATTGATTCTTCACCCATAAAAAGAAAATGTAAATCACTTTCACCAGATTTAAAAACACAATGGGTGCATCCTCAAGATTAAAGGGAGAAATAAAACATAATAATCTGAATTAAGAAAGATGTAGGCCTCAAAATATGAACTTGGCAGTGGAAGAATTAGATATTTAGCTAGTAATTTAGTACGTGCTTGGTCCACTTTCTTGCATAAAAAGTTCACATTAATGGACTCTGCAAGAAGTGCTTTCACAGGATATTACATGCTAAATAAAACAATAATTTAATAAGTTCTATGTAACTGTCCTTCAAAGAAGTTAGATTAGAGAGCCATAAAGGTTGCTTTCTTAAAATGGACTGCTTAGAACTGGACTTCTCATTGAAGAGCATCCATAACACATTGAACACCCATGTCTTCCTCCATTGTCAAAAAAAGTTGTTTGAGGTGTGTGCCTCATTTAAGGCTTTCATGAAACACCACGAATCTTACAGATCACATCTTGAATGCCGTTTTAAAGTTTACAACTCGATTTACTGAGCTTACGCCTCAAGGTGCCCAAGAACGGGTTAGTTGTGCGCTTGTTTATCTTGACTAATCCAGACTTATTATTATTGGTCTCAGTGTTTTACGCATATTTTGTAGACTTTCACTGTTTTTTTTTTTTTCTTTTCGTTTCTCAATCTTTAAGGAGAAAGAACTATTAGTAATGTTGTCGATACAAGAGATTCCCAGGTTGTTTCTATTTCTAATAGTAGATTGCAATTTTATTATGTAAATACTAATTTGAGACATTACTTTCTACTACTTTCTGATTTTTTGTTTTCTTTTCTCTATCTTTAAGGAGAAGGCACTATTAGTATTGTTGTTGATACGGGAGGTCCCAGGTTGTTTCTATTTTTAATAGTAGATTGTAATTTTATTATGTGATTACTAATTTGAGACATTACTTTCTGCTACTATATTATTATCTTCAAGTTTGTTTGCAAGTTAGACTTTTAATTTTGTTAATTTGTTTTCTTAAGAAGGGGGTGAATGCTTTCTGGCTCACGAGTTCAAAGTATAACCCGTAATTTTATGCCTCCACAATTAATAAAGGTTTGAATATCTCCCCTCGTCGAGCATCTTCTTGCTCTTTAAAATTGTATTAGTTAATTTCATTAGCTAAAAACCTAAAGACATCCATCTCGATAGGATCCAGCTGGATCAATTCTTACCTCAGTTCACCTCCATAACCTCCTCATTTCAAAACCCAGATCATGCTAGCATAGTTTCCTTTCATGTCTTTGATAAAGTTCAATAGATCCCTACAATCCATGTTATGCTATTTTCAAAATAATCCCTCCATCTTTACTTGTTCTCATTACTATGAAACAAACTCTTCTGTTCACACCCTTAATACACTTGTGTTAGTTTAAGTCCATACTTCTTTTCCATTTGTTGATATATATCTTATAAAAAGATAAGATAACAACTTCTCATGTGTTTTCAATAAGAACTTCTGAAAAACCGTTCCAGCTTCCAGTTTAGCAAATTTATACTTCTCAAAGCCTTTACATTTTCACATTTTAGTAAGCTCTTCTATCTCTATTTGTCTTACCTACCATCTGACCCTTATCAAATAGGTTTCTACCATCCAACTTTCTTGACAATTTTATGAAATAGGCTATCTAACCCTAACTCTCCTCATACAACACTAAAAATATACCAAAACCATGTTAAAGGAATTAAATAAATAACAACAAAGGAGATACACTTACCTCAGGAACTGCCACTTGAAACCCACCACTCATTTCATGACTGGCCTCTGTTCAAATTACAGAATATATTAGGCCTTATTCAAACATCACAAGAAACCTCAAGAATCAAAAGGAAAGTAAAGTATCCCAGGAAATAAGTTGAATATCCTATCATTTGCTCAATACAAGAATAATCCTAGGCAATTCACCGCCTACTAGAATAAATAAAATGTAATTCACAAGTCAAATACCTCCATGCACATACATTCATAAATAATATAAATGTTTAGTGCAAAACTCAAGGTAAAATATTCCCAGTGAACCTAACTAATAAAACCAACAAATTTCCGCTTTTTACCAATAAGTATACATATAGAGGGGGAAGCATAACCTGGTGCCTGCCGAGGAGGAGCTGGGAGGCGTTTAAGGAAAACAGAGGAAAAGAATCGCTTGGCCCTAATGAGCTTCGTAGCGGGTTCCACAACAAGCTTCGCTAACCAACTACCGTTATTGTCGTTGGTGGTGGCGATTCCTTGGAGGATATTGACGGGGCGATCATACGGCGTCGTTTGTTGGGTTCTCCGAAATGGTATTTTACGGAATTTCCCTCCCGCTCCTCCGTCTCCGCCTTTGTACGAAAAATTGGCGGCGGCCACTCCTTCGCCGGTAGTCTGCATTTGATTACCAAGTTCGTGTTGAGTATAAAATAGATAATTTGTATAGAGAGGTGAGGAGAGAAAGACGAATGTTAGGGTTTTGCAACGGATCAAGAAATCGATTTCGCCTAATTTTAAAAATGGTGCGTGCGGGAGAGATTTTCTATTGCGTACTCTTAACGGTATATTTGAAGTTAATTGTTGCAATGGTCACTAAACTTATATCCACGTCCTCAATTGCTCACTAGAGTTTGAAATGTCGAATTTTGGCCATTAAACTTTGAAAAATGTTGGACGTTACTCACTTATATAACTTTCGTTTAAAACATCTAACAGAATTGATGACGTGACCGACAAAATGTACATATGACAGTCGAATTTTAGTTACTAAACTTTGAAAAATATCTCTAATTGCTCACTAAATTTTAAAGAATGCCTTCTATTGTTCATTGAACTTTAAAGTGGTCGAATTTTAATCTCTAAACTTTAAAAAACCTCTTGGTTGCTCACCGAACTTTAAAAAACGTCTTCTATTGTTGACTAACTTTGAGATGATCGAATTTTGACAACTAAACTTTCAAAAATGTCTTCTGTTACATACAATAAATTTGGATTAAATTAAAATTTGTTGTTATGTTTTGGATTAAATTTTGATTTTGATTTAATTCCAACGGCAAATTTAGTCTATGTCTAGCATAAATTAAAATCTAATTTTTTATTAAATTTAATGTCAATAATTAATTTTAACCATATTTATAGAACCCACTACTTTTCAATAACATATTTCATCAACTTTTATCAAAATCTACTAAAATTCTTATTTTATTCCCGACCAAAATGAGATTTATTGTGTATTTCATTGTAAAATTCAAATATAAAAAAGTAAACTTTAATTTAATTTTACCCTCTATTGGGCCACATTTTTTTTTCATTCTCATTCTTTTACTCATTTTCAACCACACATTCTTCAATAAAATAACATTTTTCATCATATGAATAAATTTTCCTTCTTTTTCAACCATACATTCTTCATTAATCTACTATTTCAAAATACGTTCTTCCAAAATAATATAGCTCAAACACACTTTAATAACAAATTTAATGTGTATTTCATTACATTCAGTAGTCACTTCCTTTGCACAGCTTTGCAAGCATTGTATATCATAATATTTGAATTGTGCAACGAAATATACAATAAAATTGTTATTAAAATTAAATTAAATCTAAATTTTAATATTTGAATTTACAACGAAATACACAAATTTTAACAACGAATTTTAATTAATCCAAATTTATTGTGAGGAATTGAATAAGATTTTTCAAATTTAGTGGCCAAAATTCGACCATCTCAAAGTTTGGTGACCATAATTCGACCCCACTAAGTTCAGTGAGCAGTAAAATATGTTTTCCAAAATTTAGTAGTCAAAATTCGATCATCTCAAAGTTTAACGTCGTGATGGGGCGCTATGTGTGCATTTCGTCGACCACGTCACCAATTCCGCTATAAATTTTAAACAGAATTTATACCAATAAGTAACGTCCAACGTGTTTCAAAATTCAATAGTCCAAATTCGACATTTTAAATTTCAGTGAACAATTGAAGATATAAACATAAGTTCAGTGACCATTGGAACAATTAACTCATATATTTGTCATTTGAACGCTACAATTAGTAATGAGATAATTTCACAAATAGGCAAGTTATGTTGCCATAAAATTTTATCATCTTGATTGACAAAATGTCACATGGTAGTCTGTCATTGGTCAAAAAAATTTTTTTTAAAAGACAATTTTCCCACCATTCATTCAGTGTCACCAATGCATCGTCATCCAATGTGGTAATTCATTTGACAAGAAAGTAGTATTCACGTAAGTTTATGTTAAATTTCAAGCTCATCTTTAAGCCCCGTTTGAGATCGGTAATCAACGTAAAATATTTTGTGTTAGAAGCACAATCTAACTTGAGACATGTTTGTTATATATATATATGGAGAGAGGGAGAGGGAGAGAGAGAGAGAGAGAGAGAGAGAGAGAGAGATTTTAAGTAATTTTTTATAAAAGTTAATGGAATTTGTAGTTAAACTTTTTTAAGTCTTATGTAATATGTGGTTAAAATTAATTATTAACTTAGACTTAAATTTTAATTCACTTTTTAATTGAACAAACCAAGGGATAAATAAGTAAAAAATACACACACACACTCACTTTTAAGGATCAATTTAAAGTTTCGTATAAATTTCATAGACTATTTTTGAAATTCAATGAAATTAACACAATTGATAATACTATTTAGTAGCACTGATGTTTAACACGAGTTTAGGTGACAATACTAGTGTTTGTTTACATTTTTAAAAGTAAAAGTGAAAAATTATTTATTTTAAAGAAAATATTACTTTAATAACTTTTTAGCTTATTATCAAAATAAATAACATTAATTTTTTTTTAAAAAAATATATAACTTATTTAATGCTTACTTTTACCTATAAAAAATATCCATTTGTTTAAAACTTATTTGTAAACTTTTTAAGAAGTAGATTTTCTAATGGCGAATAAGTGAATTCTAAATAAATAATTTTTTTATAGATTGAAGTTATAAACGATTAACTTATTTTGATAAAAAATAAAAATTACTTACATAATAGTTTTTGCTGAAAAGTAAGAAAGGTAACTTAATATACTATTCTAACATGAAATATATAATTTAAGCCAGAAACTGTGACAATAACAAATTAAAAGTAAAGATGGAAAGAATTTAAAAAAGTTCCCTGAAAGAGCAAGGCCACTGAATGACAAGAACTGGCCATCAGGGCTTCTAAATATACTATTCCAATATCACAAAGTTTTTAAGATAAGAAAAATAAATAAGATTGAATTAAAAAAGAATCGAGTTGCTTCTCCAAAACCCGAGTTAAAGCTTTAAAGCGTCTCTAAAATTTATGCTGAACCTCGTCTCTAGGCCCCTTTTACCAATGCCTATGATTAGATTCCCATTTTGCATCATGGCAACAAATTCATTGTAATCAACGCGTCCATCCTATAAAAGCAGTTAAAGAAATCATGTTGTAATTGCATATTAGCGCGGTGGAGATGATGTAGACATCAATGCTCGTGTTATCTTCCTAGTTGAAACAAGATGGAAGGAAGAGTTCATCACACGAGCAGGGGTTGTGATGATACTACCATAGTAGAACTTTAAAAATCAGCACAGATATCAAATCATGATACATGATTTTCCCATTTTGTTCTTGTGCAATTACCAACAATACATGTAAGAAAGGCTTCAATAGGCAGAATGTTAATGTCATCAGTAGCTTACACATATTGAAAGATATATAAGAAGACTAAAATTTTCAAGGACTAAGTGGCAACCACCCTTCACTTTGCAGCCAGCAGAAAGAGGGATTCACCAAGTCTTTTTTCTAAAGTTGAATGGATTGTTTCAAAGCAGATTTAGAATTCCCCCATATCCATTATACATGCGAAGTCGATTTAACAGAGTGAAAGTTTCAACCCCTGCATTAGAGATATAATTCTGAAAAACATTAAAGAAAAAATCGGGAGAGAGAAGAAACATTTCTATTATGAAAAATTACGTACATTTACTTGAATCCAAGGCAGGGGAATAGAGTGTGGCAACTTGGGCTTTAGCGTAGGCTCCTCGATGAATCCGCATCAATGAGCAAAATTCGCCACTTTAGACCTCAATGCATCGGGCATTGCGTCCAATCCATTATTCCGCCATCGTTCACTACCCTTCTTCCTTATTTCGCCAACATTCACTACCCTTCTTCCTACTCACTTTGCCAGTTTTGTCATTGACGTCACTGCCGATCTTTCTTGAATACTTGCCAAGGCAAGTATCTCACGATTTCAATAGAACTCCTAAAATAATATCACTTTTAATCATTGTCTTCAAAAAAATCAAATTACAAGAGAAAGTAAAAGAATTAACCAAAAAAACTAACAAAACTCCGATCATGACCTCAAATGGAATGAATGGAGAGAGGTAGGGTTTGACAATAGATGATTGAAATGTTAAAGAGAGACATCACTAGAAGTCCTAAAATAACATCACTCGTAATCATTGTCTTCAAAAAAATCAAATTACAAGAGAAAGTAAAAGAATTAACCAAAAAAAACTAACAAAACTCCGATCATGACCTCAAATGGAATGAATGGAGAGATGTAGGGTTTGACAATAGATGATTGAAACGTATATCGACCAAAATCATTAAAATCACCTGAAATTGCCCGAAATTAATAGAGAAAAATCATTGATTTAGGGTTTTGTTGGGGTTGAATTGTATTCATTTTTCATCTGAGATAACGTTTATTATATGGTTAATGAAAGTTTTAAAAGTAAAATGGTAGTAGTCAATTTTTCAATGAATGGGCCGTACCAAACCTAATTATCCCAAAGAACAAGGTAGAAAATGAATATATGACTAAATTTATTCATATGGTAAATCAAAATTTATAGTAAATGTATTGGTACAACAAAGTCACAAACAAAATAAATTTTTAGTTAACAAAAAAAAGGAAGAAAAAAATAATGTAACATAAGTAACGAGTTATCTATGTAGATGGATCCCCAATCTCAAACCTGCACCCCACATACAATATAGCCCTTGTTTAGTGAGGATTAAAATCAATTTTTTAGTAAATTTGATAAAGAATTTTGAACTTTATTTATATAAAAATTATTCATTTCAAAACCCACAAATTTTAAATATGTTTCAATAAATTTTTTTTAAAAATTTTAATTAGTTATTTTAAATTTAATTAATAATAAATATTTATTTATAATTTACTTATGTACTTATAAGTAAACTCAAGTTTAGCCAACACGTGCAATAAGACACGTGGGGAAAGAACGTGGGGCACCCAAATTATCGCCGGCGAATACGGGACAATTGACCCAAAATTATTGAATTTTACAGAAAATGCTAATAATTTACTTGAGCAAAATATTTTACTAGTAAATTTTTAAAAAATATTTAAAATTTGTTCCTCTTCTCTATCACTCTCATTTGATCCCTTAATTGCATGAGTGATAACTGGACAGTGAATACTCCACTAATCCTCATCATTTGATTGAAAACACAATTTAATATGTCCGAAACAGGTATTATCAATGGTCAAATGTCAATCCTCGATTTTAAATAATTTACAAAACGCAGTCCGTAACGCAACAATCCATAAAATTGTAACGGACCAGTGTACAACAAATTCGATGAGTGGTGTTAAGTTTTTGCTCCTTATGCGTATTTTTAAAATATATAAGGCACTTTTCTGAACACAACATACAACTCTTAGTTGTACTGAGCATCTAAGTGCAATTGTTACACCTTCCTTCTTCTGTGAGTCTTTGTATAATAATTCCAATGAAAATGAAAAAAGAAGACATTAAGAGATCATCCGGTCTATTCCTAAACACTCTAAGATCACTTTTCAAACCTACACCCATTTCGAGTTAAGAGAGATTATACACATCTTATTACACTAATCGGGGGCGCTCCTAGTATCTAAGGGGTCGAAGACCAAGAAGTGAGTAAGCATTCTTCTTACGATTAGATCCAATCTCTTGATCCCTGTGGAAAAGGAAAAAGAATTTCACGCACTTCCTTTCGGATAGGGAGGATTAGGGAAATCCTTTTGATTGCAGCTTTCTCCATAACCCTAGAAAAGTATGAAAAAAAGGGCTCGAATGGTACGATCCCTCCATCACCCCAGAATAAAAGAAGTGATCATGTAGTTATTGGTCTATGAAGATGCATGTTAGGTGCTCCATTTTCTTTCCCTAAGAAGTGAGTTATTTATACCAAATATTCTTCTTATGACTAAATCCAATATTCTAGTCCCTATGGAAAAGAAAAAGAATTCTACACTCTTCCTCTCGTGAAGGGAGAATTAGAGAAATCTTCTTGATTGCAGCTAGACCTTTGAGAAAATCATAAAAAATTACTTGAATGGTACAATCCCTCTATCGCCCCAAAATGAAAGTCGCAATAGTTCTTGATCTGTGAAGACGCGTTGTTGGTGCTCCATTTTTATT
>CAIGRP010106970.1:0-13490 GCA_903798385.1 Fraxinus cuspidata | reverse complement strand
CTCTTATTTTGTGTAATTTCCTCAAAAATTAGTCCTTAATGGGTCCGCCCCTGCTCGAGCTTGATGGATTTGGAGCTGGTTTCTATACATCGTGTTGGTAAATAGAGAATGCTAACATGGTAGATGCAGCAAGAGAATTTCTCAAGGGTGGCCCACTTCCCAGGTTTTACACCTCTTTATTGATTGTCTTAATTTCAAAAGTGGATCAACCTGGGAGTTTTGATAAGTTTAGACCTATTAGTCTATGTTAAGTGGCTTACGAAGCTTTTTCGAAGATCCTTGTCAAGAATAACGCGGTTGCTCCCAAAGATTGTCTCTTCTGAACGGGGTGCTTTTATCCCAGAGAGAAGTATTTTTGAGAATATCACCCTTACCCAGGAAATGGTCCATTCTTTGAACAAGAAAAGTAGAGATGGTAATGTTATGTTAAAAATTGACTTAAGGCTTATGATAGAGTAGATTGGAGTTTCTTGCTGCGTGAGCTTGAAGGGTTTGGTTTCTCTAGAAGTTTTTGTGATTTGGTGGCTAAGTGTGTTACCACTCCTTTGATTTTCAGTGATGATGAATGGAACTTATAAAGGCTTCTTCCAATCAACAAAATGGTTCGTCAAGGCGACCTTTTGTCTCCTTATTTGTTCATCATTATGGAAGAGATTTTATCACATCTTTTACGCAAGAGGTTTGAAGATGGCAGCATTGAGAGTTTCTATCATCCTATTGGGGCCCCTTTGGTTTCATATCCGTTATACGCTGATGATGTAGTAATGTTTACAAATGGAGGTTAAAGATCTATGAAAATTCTCATGAAGACTCTGAGTACTTATGAAAAGTGGTCGGACAATTGATAATTACTAAGAAATCAGCTATTTTCTTCTCTAAAATGATCATGCATATAAGGAAAAGGGGTTTGCTTCGGCTAACTAGCTAATTGAGGGGCATTTTCCAGTGGTTTATTTAGGAGTGCCTATAGTCTCTGGTTGTCTTATAGCTAGACATTTGGGGACTTCGGTTGCCAAGATAAGAGGTTGGAAAATGAAGTTACTTCCTCAATGGGGTCGCCTTATTTTAATCCGTCATGTTTTGTCTTGTAAGGCGACACATTTGTTGGTTGTGGTTAATGTTTCGAAGACAATTATGAAGAATATGAACACTTTACTATCCACTTTCTTTTGGGGGAGAGCAATAGGAAACATAAAAAGAAATGGCGTGCTTGGTCTAAAGTATGTATGCCAATTACAGACGGTGGACTTGGGGTACGTGATTTTGTTGCAGTTCAAAGATCTCTCCATATTAAACTTGCATGGAGTCTTATGACTACTAACAGTTTTGGTCCAGCGTTTTCCGTGCCAAATATGTGAAGAGTGGACATCATTTGTTGAATTCTAACTCAAGGGATCCAGCTTGTGGAAATCAATTGTAAAGGTGCTACCTGATGTATATAAGAATTCGAAATGGAGGATTAAGGAAGGGTTGGCATCCTTTTGGTATGATCACTAGTTAGCATGTAGCCATTTGAGCGAGCATGTTTTGGAGGTAACTAACCCAAGATTGTAGGTTAGAGATTGTTGGATAGATGACGGCTGGGATTTTACTTGTCTTGAAAAGCTAGTGGGTTCAGGCAGCAGCAATAGTACAGACTATTGGGGCTAGAAAAGAAGGAAGTGATATGATCATATGGAAGCTGAATGATAATGGAGAATTCTATACTTCAAGTGCATGGATATTATAAGGGTGAGGAGTCCAGAGATTCCTTGGATGAGATGGATATGGCTTAAACTTATACCAAAAAAAAAGTTTCCGTTTGCATGTGGAAAGCAAAATTTAATTGTTTTAAGTATGGATACTGGGGTGAGATCAACAAGGGTTGCTCTAGTTTCAAGTTTGTGATTGTTGTAATAAAGGACAAGTGTAAACACTTGACCATGTGCTCAACTTTGGTAATATTGCTAAGGAAGTCTGGAGGTGGGCTTCTTTAGCTTTGGGAGTGCACTACTTAAAGGCCCAATCATGGTGGAGAAGAGTTAATAGATGGTTTACATGTGCAAAAATTGTTTCACAGTATGAAATGTTAATTGGGCTATTACCAAGCTTGATAACATAGAAGCTATGGGACGTGTCCGAGAATTTGCGGTTGAGGTACAACTTGCATTAAAGGTTTGGATGCATCTCCTAGCTGAAGAAATAGTCAAAATTTCAAAGCTAAGAAAAACAGACTAAACATTTCAAAGCTCTAGAGGTGCCAATGTGTTCCAAGGTGAGTAAGTCAACTTTTTTAGTTTCTTCGAGGAAACCTACTGCTGGGTGGGTAAAACTCAATGTAGATGGGAGTTGTTTTGGTAATCCAGGGCCTTGTAGATGTGGGGGTGATTTGGGATCATTATGGTAATTTGATTGCTGGTTTCTCTGTTACATGTGGTTATGGAAGAAACAATGAAGTCCCATTTGATATTTTTATTACCACTGCCCCAAGCGAGACGGGGTGGCTTATAAACGCCCCATTTATTTATTTTATTTTTATTTTTTTTATATCTTTACTTAGTAAATATTATTACTTTTTTTATCAATTTGTTAGAAACAACTTAAGTTTTCTTTAAAAATATGATAAATCTATTATTTTTGTTTGATAGAAAACTTAAATTTAAAATTAACTTTAAACGGGACGGGTATACGGGTGGGGACTATGATTCCTGTATCCGCCCCGTACCTGCTTTGGGACAATGACCCCTTGCCCCGTCTCTGCCCCATTTACCCAATTAGGCGGGTAATCCCAGCCCCGTTCGAGGCGGGACCCACGAGTTTCGGATTAAACTACTTTTTTTTTCTATCCCTAAAATAGAGTATAAGCTTACTCAACTCCTTATTTAATCAACTCGACTAACTTAACCTCTCAAATTAATGTGAACCTTATATACACCTATATTATTCTTTTAGTTTCCCTATTGTCAACCTATTCTATCTTCGTACCCACAAAAAAGTATAAAAACATTGTATCTTCAATCCCCTCTAAAATCACCTCAATTGTTGTAGAGTGACCACAATAATGGAAATGAAGAAAACGTGAAATTTCACCTTAACGAAAGGAAAAAAATTAGTCATGAAATATCGACTAATAAAGAAATTCCGATTTGTATACTAGTCATAACTTTTTTTAAAATAAAAAGTAACTCTTTTTAAGTTTAGCCAAACATGTGCTTAACTAGTGACTTTTTCCAATAGATGATTTGTTAGCCACCCTAATTGACTAAGGAGATACATTGAAAAGAACAAATCACGTATAACTATAAATATATACTTTTGTGCAACTTATAATCACTTTCCACCCATCATTTCTTAATCTAAATTAATTAAATTAAGTATCAAATGGGGTCATTATATACTACCATTCATGAATGATTGCCGCTCTTCATGTGGGGCCCCATAATCTAGGAGGGACCCCCTCCTTAAAATTAGGGTTGATTTTTAAATCTTGTAATCTAAAATAATCTTTATTATTAGATTGAATAATCATCTTTCCACCTCCTTAATTATATATATAATTAATTTCATTAAACGACACTTGTTAATGACTTTTTTTTCACATAATTAAGATTGTCCACTTCAATTTATAACATTTTTATGGACAAAAAGTAAAGACAACATAAACCAACTCCAAGAACATATAGTTTTTTCATGCTTATGCTTATCAATTGACACCAACTTAATTAAGTGGGGATATGAAAATTTCAGCACTGGCCCCAACGTATAGACTTTGTATCAATTTGGTCACCAACCTATTTTCTTGACGGGGCAGTCCCAAACCGACCTGTCTTGATGTAGCTTCAAGTTCTTAGTGATAGACTCTATCTATTAATTAATTGTTACGAAGTAAATTTTTTTAATCAAACCGCTTGTAGTAACGTGTTTTACTAATAAAATAAATAAACGGAGTACAACTTAGGAGTGCGGCTGAATTTGACCTCCCGTGTGCGATAATCAAAATGCAATAGGTCTTATCCCAACAATGTGGAAATGAGGAAATGATTTAAAAGAATTTTTGTCTTCCATGTGCCTTCGGCCTTCTCGTGATGCACTTGTAAGAATCATCTCCTAAACCATATCCATAAAGTCACCATACTTGTACATGTCACCATTTATGTATCCATAAGTGTTCCTTGTATAGTCACTAGGATAATATGGTTGTATTAAGTCTTTTTTTTTTTTTGCCAAATATACCATTATACTTTTACTTACAGTTAACTTGCGAAAAACAATAGTAATTTTAACGAATAATAAATATCTAAAGAATCGAGCTAATTGCATCTGCAGTCCCCAACTTTAGGGGTAAGTTTGGTTTCAACCTCTTTTCGACATTTAACTCCTTGTTCTTCGATTTTAAGAGACAATTCGTCTTATTAGATGAAAATCATTCCACGATTGGCTATAAATTTGTTGAAAATAAAAAATTTTACTATCAAGTTCAAATAATCAAAAAGAAAAAAGCTGTTACATGTACAGATAGGTTGACAGATGTCACACATGCGTGTGTCAACCTACTCATCTATACAAGTAGGTTAATTGAAAGAAAAAATATAATTGAAGGGGAAAAAATTGCCTTAGAAATAAGAAATATATGACTATCTTGTAACCTAACTCTTGGAAAAATATACACTATCTTTTCTCGGATTCTTGTTGGAAACATCAATCATGGCGTTGGTATCAATATACAAATCTTTGTATTACATGGGTGAGTCTTGTAATTTTTTTTTGCATATCTTATATTATTTCAAGTGTGTGTAACGTGGTCTCACTCAAAACTAGCTAATGCTAAGTTTTCTTGTAGTTTTAAAGCGTATTTTGTGAAAATGGAAGAAATGGTTAGAACTAATCCACCTTTATCCAAGTTTTTCACGCATCTAATCAATAAGTTTAAATATACGATTCAAGTTAAGTCAAATCGTATTTTAAAGTTGTGAATCAAAGGCTAGTGAACATATTGTGGACCGGTCCAACCCCATCATTTTTACGTTTTTAAAAAATTTAATACGATATAAAATGATATATAATTGAAAAAAATGAATATTCTTTAAAGTGAGCTCAAACTATCTTTTAAAATTTACCTTTTAAAAACTTTCGGTTATTAAACAGGGTTAATCCTTGTAAATCGTTAGACCAGATAGTTCAGTTTAGCATGACTTGCTTATTATTGCGGCCAAACACATGAACCAAACCGAAGTTTGACCTTTATGACTAGATGGAGTAGTCCCAATCCTAAATTGTCCAACCCGTTTAGAGATCACTAAAACATGCTTATATAGAAACAAATGCATTCCATGCTAATCTCAAGCACAAGAGGTGATGCATTAATGAGATGTGACCTACCACCTACACAAGTATATAAAACCTATTTACTTCATATCATGTATTGGCTGAGGAATTTGCGTTTGTCATTAGTTTGGTGTTTGATTAAATAATTAAGTAATAGATGCCCGTGCCTAACTCCACTTATTTTGGGAGTTTGGATCTTAGTTAAGCGATCAATCATATCAAATCACTTTTGCAAAAATCTAGAATTTACATCATCGTCTACGTACAGCTCAATAATTACCTTAAAAATTGTGTTTGCAATCTTCAGGTTATGTTCGTGCCCAACATGGAAATCAGGCGTAAGCATATTTGGTTAAACTTAAAAAGGTAAATAATTAGCTTCTTTAACTTTAACCAATAAAATATTTATGAAACTCATGTATGTAATTATAAGTAAAATTTTAGAATAATGTTATCTAGTAAATTAGAGTATCAGTCTAAGTGTAATAATATGATATGCTCAATTAAAGATAAAATTGTGTGATTTATTTAATTGTGTTCATCATTTAATGCCACTTAGGTGTCATTTAGACCGGTATATTAAAATTAATGGTACTAAATAGCATTACCCAAAATTTTTAAGCCTAGCCAAGCATAGACTGTTATTTAATAAATTAATTTGTTTTCTTGACTATAGTTAGATGTAATTGCTAAATAATGTTAGATGAAACAATCGGTCCCAAGTTCGAGTATCCTTGCTATTTATTTATGGAATGGGTATTTTCGAGCATTTGTCATCAAAATAAATCTAAGGGAAGAATACATAATGCGGGCCTTAAATATACCCCAATTCAATTTTAAGAGAACATAATTTAAATTCAAAAAATATATTATATATTTAATAAATATCTATCATAATATCTTGACCCACTCCAATCTCTTTCCACTCTCTCTACAAACTCGTCTGGTCACAGTTACCCGCATCCACTTGCTGCCATCCCTTCTCACACCACGATGGTAGTACATATTTAGATAAAAGTGCCTGATTTAAGATCCATAAGTACATCATCTCAAGAGTAGCAGGTTGTTTGGATTTTTAACGAGAACTGATGTGTTATCTAATTAAACTTCAATTTAGACAATCGACTGCCGTCAAAATGATTGAAGAAATGAGATTTTTGACGGTGTGATTTAAACTACCATAGAGAACTGGTCCATTGATAGAGTTTAAGTTTGATTCAGATATTTGATTTATCATTATATTTATTGTAAATTTGTAAATTTTTTGCAGTGTGATTTAAACTACATGTAAATTGTTATACGTAGTGTTGATCCAATGGCCCATGACCAGTTCTCTTGGATAAGTGACATTTGGAGATTGATTTGTTATCTATGCAAAATGATCTGTGACTTGTAACATATGAACTATGACATGTGAACTCGTTATCAGTGCACAAAGACATGCGACATTTTATATATGATCAGTTAGTATTGCTTTGTGAAATGTTGAAATTGATATGTGGCCTATACAATATGACTTGTAATCTATGACCTTTGAACTATAACATGTGACCTATGAACATTGATATGTGACTTATACACAATGACATGTGACTTGTAATAAGTTTACAAAAATATGTGACGTGTTATCGGTTCACATGTCATATGTCAGTGTGCTTAGGTCACATATCAGTGTTCACAGGTCACAGATCAACTAGAATTGGTCACAGATCAACTAGAATTGGTCACAGATCACCTATTCATGTTCACATGTCACAGTGCACTCTATGAACATATGACAACCATCAGCACCATCGCCAGTACCAGTACCATCACCACTCCAACAACAAACAAAATAGAGGGAGATGCGACGGTCTTTTCACCACCAACCACCACAAAAGCCACAGTAAAATTCCGGCTAAGAAGTCATAGTTGTAACCTGTGGTCATAAATCAATTATATGTGACCAGTCCCACAACTTACATGAGATTGAACGGGTGCTACTCAGGTAATTTAACACATAAACATGAAAATCCTCACTACAAAATTCATGGTAAAAATACAGGAGTACAGAGGAAGTGAATTGGTAATAGCCTAGAAAAGAATCTAGGGAATATAAAAAATCATGAATCAATAAAAAATGATTTAAAAATTAAGGAATTAAAAAAAAGTGGCAGTAACCCACAAAATTAATCATTTAAATAGAAATCTCTCAATTATAAAAGGGGATAAAGTAATATCTAAATCGAATATTACCAATTCATGTTCCTCTTTATTCTTTTATTTCTCTCATGAATTTTGCGGTGAAGATTTTCATGTTTGTGTTAAATTATTTGATAAGCACACAATTTAACCTCATGTGATGGTGATGATGCAAGTAGTATGTTAGTGCCTATGGTGGTGACGATGTAGGTAGTGTTGTTGGCAATCACGTCATAGGTCATTGTGAATTGTACCACTGCAACAAGGTCAAATATCGATCCAGAAGAGAGTCCTCACTAGCCAACCTACCACCAGGTGAGAGAGAGAGAGGGGTGTCGAGAAACACCCAATTGATTGTGCATGGTATTTCGAGAGAGAGAGAGAGAGGAGAGAGAAGGAGAGAGAAGGTAGAGAGAGTTCAATAATAATATTAATAATTGAATTATCACTTGATTTATATATAAATAAACCTTAAATTTTATTTTGAATTGCGATCTTTAAAAACCGACTCCTATGTAATTTTCACTAAATCTAACATGTACGTGAGATAACGAGTTGAAAATTTAAAAATTAAGCTTTTTGACAGTATTTTAAAGTTGCTTCCCACACACACACACACATATATATTCCCCGACTTGCTGATGCTACACTCTTGATCAGCTAAACTCTGTAAAAAAAAAAAAATTCTCTTTGATTTTCAATATTACACCTTAATATTGAACACAATATCCTCTCTCAGTTTACCAATTTCAATACCCTTTTTTTCTTGCATGAGGACAATCTAATTTTCGGTCTTGAGGCCATCCAAATTTCTTCAAGAATGCTAATACAACACCATTCAACCAGCCAAATCCTGTGTGTACAAACACGTAAAGAAGCAGATGAAATACATGGCAATGATCTACATCTATACGAAAATAATATAAAATCTGAAACTTAAGTTCTAACCATACTTTTACAAGAAACAAATCATTAATTCAACAAGAAAATGAGCCAAGCTCACATATTTATAAAGGTTTACTCTAAATAAGAGACTTACACGAACTTGCCTTTGTAGGTTTTACTATAACATGGATAAGAACACTAATTTTTCATCGCGCCTCTCTTGCACACACTTAAACGGCTCCCTAAAAGTTTGAATTATATAGGAATATTAGGCTCCACATGATCTAATAAAATCGTTTATTTCAAATTAAGCAAAAAGTTGTCCATCTCCATGAGCAAATTTTTAAATAAGTAAAAAAATGCTAATTATGGTCTAAAAGAATAAACTTTGCTTATTTAGGATATGTATTCACCGTCACCTCCAAAGTCACCACATATTTCAAAATCGTTTTTTCATGCATATTCCTCGTGTTCTCGTAAGCCACATAGTTTGTTCTGATCCATTTCACAACAATATCTTCTGCTATAGATCTCACTGTTCAGACCTCGACCTTACCAGGCCTTCAATGATCATGTGTTGAAGCAACCATTAGGAAAGTCCCTGATTTAAATACATCAAGATTAAGGAAACGAAAACAAGCATAATTCAATAATACTCTCCTCACATTCCCCATACAGGATAATCCCTTTAAGAACCACTAGCAAGTCATGATAAAGGCCGAGCTACTTACTTACCATTGTTGTCCAGATTTTGTCAAAGAAGTTGAAATTCCACATAGTACAGAGCAGGCAAAAACTTTGGAGACTTCGCATGACTTTATCCACCACCTTGATGTCTTTGAATATATATAACACGCGAGGATATCATTGCAGTTCAGCAATAGATGACATATTTATCTTATATTATGGTGTATCTCAAAGCAATAAGTAATCAAATTATGCTTTTATAGGGAATTGAAACTGAAATAGAAGAAAAGAAGGTTTGTACAAAACAATTACCAAATGGTGGCATTTCCACTATAATACGGAGAACAAGGGAATATGAGTCCCATGAAGGCTAATGGTCCTTTGAAATTTTTGAGATTTAGCTTGCATGTTTTTGACCCCCATATTTGGATGGGACTCAGCACGTCAACACACTTTCTCTCCACTATCGTCCAAACATAATGTTACCTGTGCACTTCGAATAGAGGCGTTAGGGACACAAGATCAGAGCCACCTCCAAATACAAAGGGAAAGAAAGTTAGGATTGTATGCTCTCCAATTCTCAAGTCAGTCAAAAGTACAATTGAAAATATGTTGATTGTGGGAATGACACAAATGGAGATGAAGTATGGAAGTCAGAGTTTATATTCAGAGAGTGAGAATACCAAATGTTGATTACCCTTGTCAGAGTGTAACTTTCTTGAGGTGACTCAGAGTTAAACCACAACTACCTTAGACATTTGTGGCCATTAGATATGGTTGATGATTGGGTTCCTTCTCGCCGCCTCAGAGCCAAGAAGTGGCTCTTTTGCAATAAGGTGAGTTACCTTGGAGACGTTTTTTGTCGAGGCGATGGGAAGTGTCTACATCCCTAATCCTAACAATCAACGATGTGGTGTAATAGTTCCTCACCTATTCCCAGCTAATGGTGCTTGCATGATATTTTTGCTTAGCTGGCAGCTATGTGGCTGAAAGTGCGTGCTTCTCAAAACACTATTAAATTGGTGCTATTTCTAAAATTTGCCTTGGCTGATTATTTGGATTATGGGCGGCCCACATGGCAACCTCCAAATAGTTCTTTAGCTGTGGCATGGACTATGCTAGTTGAGGAAGGATATTAACCGTCTGATCAAATAGATGACCGAGATTTCTTCTTGGTATAAACGTTTCATTTAATTAGGCTAGATGGTTACTGTAGTGGTACTTTGATTTTTCCGTTGTCTCACATGTTTATATCTAGACTCTTTGTTTTTGAGAGGGTTTTCTTTCTCCTTCTTCTTTAGGTTGAAATCCTTTTGTGTAACTCTAGTTTTTGTATTAATCCTATAATATTTGTCCTGCTACAAAACTCTAGGCCATGTGAAGTCAGTGTTGTTCTAAGGTTTGGTCAAGACTGATTAGGGTTGATTGTTTGAAGGATTTGTGTCTTGGTTTTGTAGATCCAAAGGGATTGATGATCAAACCAGAGATTCTGAGTGGTTTGATGTACACTATACTCTCTCTTGGAATGCTATTTTACATTAGTGGAATGAGTTACAGTCTTAGAGCCCCCTAGATAATGCCTATTGGCTGAACTTGGTCAACAACTTTGGTGTTCTTGCGTTTTTATTTTGATTATGTTATTTGATTGTGTTTAACTTTGGTTTTTCGACAAATTATTTCACAAAAAATCATTACATAACTGGTATTAGAGCCATTAGGGTTTCTGAGTGTGTGTTTTTAAAAATATATTTTTTTTCCTTTTGGCTGATTTTTTTGGGATTTGTCGATTTTCTTTAATCTGTTAAAGTGGTTATTGATTAATTTCTCATTTTGGTGTTGTTAGTAATCGACTGTTTGGCGGTACACCAATTGAACTGATCTCCGGTGATTGAGTGGATTCTTGGCTCCTAATTAGGGTTCTTGAGGGTCTTCTTCACTGTTTTACAACAGTATTTGGTGAGACCGTTCCATACCTCTAGCAAATTTTTTTTTTAAAAAAAAATTGGTGTGCATGATAGATGATATATGCATGAAATATTGTTTCTACATAAAAATTAGGTTTGATTTGCATATACGTATGTCTATCTTGGTTAGCATGCTGTATTTTTGATATTCTTGACTATATTGTGCAATCTTTGACATATAATTGTTATCATTGTGTTAATCACTGATACTGATACAATTCTTGAACAAACATTATTGATTCTGCTTCAATTTCTGTATCACTGTAACTGTTTTAAATTGAAATTTTTTTGAAACCTTTTCTGCCTAATAGTTTATCTGTAATTGAAGATTATACTATGTTCATGAGTACAAGCCACCCTTTTACATAATCTGTAATGGGTTCGAAGGTTGAGTTATTCCAATTCAATGGAAAAGGGGATTACTCAATATGGAAGCAGAAAATGAGGGTGATTCTGGTCCAACAAAAGGTTGCCAAAGCCCTTGATGATCCTGAAACTTTCTCTGCTGAACTTAAAGCTAATAAAATTGAAGAGATGAATGAAATTGCATATAATTCAATAATCTTGCACTTATCTGATAATATTGTTAGACAAGTAGATGAAGTCAAAACTGCTAGAGCTTTACGAACTGCACTTGACACCATGTTTCTGACTAAAACTTTGCCAAACAAAATCTATCTTTTGGAAAAACTGTTTAGTTTCAGAATGGACCCTAGAAAGGATTTAGAAGTGAACTTGAGTGAGTTTAGCATCATTTTTAAGAGTCTAGCACACAATGATAAGATGTTTGATGATGAAGTCCTTGCTGTGATTTTATTGAATTCTTTGCCTGAATCCTAGAGGGATATCAAGAATGTTATAAAATACTCAAGGGATAAATTGAAGCAAGCTATAGTGATAGATGCTTTAGGAGTCAGAGAGTTAGAAGTTAGGAAGGAACCTAAATATAACTCTAGAGATGAGAGCATATTTGTTAGAGGAAGACCTAAAAAGAGAGAAAATAAGTTTTAACATAAAAGGATGAAAGGAAGATCAAAATCTAAAGACGAGTAATAAAAGTGCTATTACTATGGAAAATTAGGGAAATTTAAAAAGGATTGTTTTGATTGGAAAAAGAAACAGAAAGATCAGAACAATGGAGAACTGAATAATACTACTGTAGGATCTGAACTAGATAGCCTGCATGTGATGACTGTAACAAGTGATGAAACGAATAAGGACTGGATATTAGATTCAAGTTGTACCTTTCACATGAGTCCCATAAAATCTTGGTTTTATAACTATAAGGATGTAGAATCTAGGAAGGTTTATATAGGAGATAATAATTCTCATACTGTTATTAGGATTGGTGACATTGCCATTAAAATGTATGATGGCATTCTGATACCAATCAGGAATGTCAGTTATGTCCCTAATCTCAAAAGAAACCTTATCTCTTTAGGGATTCTTGAAGACGAGAGACATGCTTTTAAATCTGACAATCAGGTTTTGAAAATTACGAAATGATCTCCAATTGTCATGAAATGACCAAAGATAAATGGGTTGTATTCCCTTGAAGGCAATACAATCTCTGTTCATGATTTCAGTCTATTCTCTGTTATTGAAAACAAATTTGAAATATGACATAATATGATTAGTCATATTGGTAACAAAGGCTTAAAGTATCTAAGAACCAAAAGCTACTTGGAAAAGATGAAATTGAACCTTTAAGTTTTTGTGAGATTTGTGTGCTAGGTGAATCTCACAGAGTGAGCTTTGAAATTAGTTCCTATATACAAATAGGCCATTGGATTATGTTCATGCAGACTTATGGAGGCCTGAAAAACATCTCACTTCTGGAGGAAATAAGTATTTCTTGTCTCGTGTAGATTATTATTCCAGAAAGGTTTGGGTTTATCCTTTAAAGGCTAAATCTAAAACCTTTCAAAAGTTTAGAACTTGACTTAAGATGATAGAGAACCAATTAGATAAAAATTAAAAACTCTAAGAATTAATAATGGGCTTGAGTTTTGTAACTTTGAATTTGACAATTATTGCAAGTAAAATGGAATAATGAGACATAAAACTATCAGATTAATACTCCAACAAAATGGGGGTAGTTGAGAAGATAAATAGAACCCTAATGAACAAGGTAAAATGCATGTTAATTAGCTCAGGATTAGCCAAAGGTTTCTGGGCAGAGACACTAACTACTACTGCTTATATGATCAATAGATCTCCATCCAGTTATGTAGACTTCAAAACTCCACAAGAATTGTGGACTGGGAGACCACCAAGTCTGACACACATAAGGGTTTTTGGACGTGCTACTTATGCACATCAATCTGAGGGAAAATTAGAACCTAGAGCCATTAAATGTGTGATGTTAGGTTATCCTAAAGGGGTAAAATGGTACAGGTTATGGGTTTTTGGTGTTCTAGGCATTAAGAATATTAATAGTAGAGATGTAGTCTTTAATGAATCTGAAAT
>CAIGRP010106969.1:0-24630 GCA_903798385.1 Fraxinus cuspidata | reverse complement strand
TACCTTTATTTGATATACTAGTAAAACAAATCATATAGATTATTAAACTTTGAGACCAATCTGAAAATTGAATCAAATGATGTGAAATTCTTTGAGAATTCACTATCTTCGGATAATGAATTAAGGAAAACTCATAAAGAAATTCCTAGCTCTAACGGAATACAAGATGAAACATCTTTTAAAGATGTTAATGAATCCAGTGAGACTCACATAAGGAAAATAATTTAGGACAAAAAAAAATTTGATTCCCAACTTATTTGACTTTACTTAGTAGAGGAAAATGTGAAGAATATTTTTAGAACAATACATTTTTTCTACAAGTGGAAAACTATCCTAAAACCTATTGGTTGTAAATGAATTCAATTAAAGATGCAGCTAAAGATTAAGTAGATACAATTATGTCAAATAATACATGAGAACTTGTCCATTTATCATTCAGTTCTAAACTTGTTGATCTCAAAAATTATATCAACGATGTGGCCAACAGATCTCAAAACTTCTTACGTCCACGTAAGCTAAGTCCCAATACACTTGAATAAGTCGTTAGTTAAATGGTTAAGCCAACTAAGGGAATAATTTTGGGGTGTAGGGGAGTTTAGAACATGAGCCTTCTATCGATGAAAGAGGGTCGGCTTGGGAAAATGATATCAAAAGTATATGTAGCAAGAATATATGCTTGAGAGTTTAAACTTGTATTTTTTTCAAATGACTCTAACTGTGAGTTTTTATACTTGAGCAAGATGAACGAGGCCCGTCAGATGGTAGGGCACGTGGCCTCATCAGATCGATCGGACATTCTTGTTACATGCATCAATCAATTAGTCGAGACATTAAATGTTAAGACCCCTTTTGCGTATATAAATCCTAGTTTTGTACAAGTGGGATATGACCGTGTAGGTGTGCAGAGGCGGTGTTGGCAGTGAATTGTCTTGTCAATCACTTCACCACGAGATCTATTAGGGATCTCGCTATCGCCTCGTCAGAACCGGCTCCTACAAGTACGTCTGCCTAAATGGGGTCAATCTTGCTTCGTTACATGGGAATGGGTCGTCTCATACGTTTAACAGGGTCGTCCACACTACCATGTAAAGTGTGTGGCCCTCACCGCTTGCCACGCGGCTCAATTAGGTATGATTATTTATATGAGTAACAACAGTCCACGAAGTCTATGTATGATTATTTATATGATGCGTGGACTTTCTAGTCTTAGAAAAAGATTTCATTATCTGAAGCTTGTGACGGGGTTGAGGGGTATATGGTGAGGTTCCGGAAGTAAAAGGCGAGCCTATTTGATAGCTGAATATTGTGATAAGGTTGAAGGGTGCCATGTGAGGCTCTTGAAGCATATACCGAGCCCTCATTAGAAGCTGAAGCCTGTGATATGGCTAACAGACACTGGGTGAGGCCCTTGAAGCGTATATCGAGCCCCCTTTAGGACCTGAAGCCTGTGATATGACTAATAGGTACTAGGCGAGGCCCTTGAAGCATATATCGAGCCCCCTTTAGGAGCTGAAACCTGTGATATGGATGACAAGTACTGGGTGAGGCCCTTAAAGCATATATCGAGCCCCTTTAGGAGCTGAAGCCCTTGATATGACTACTAGGCACTAGGCGAGGCCTTTTAAGTGTATATCGATCCCTCTTTAGAAGTTGAAGCCCGTGACATGGCTACTAGGCACCGAGCGAGGCCCTTGAAGCATATATCGAGCTCCCTTTAGGAGCTGAAGCCTATGATATGGCTGACATGTGGCCTGACATAATGATTTGAAGGGCACGTCGATTCCCAATAAAAACAGCTGGTTAGTACAGCAATTTTCGAGGCTTAAGCTACGCGCCCATTTAATGCGCAATGATGATGGTACATTACATCGGCATGGCCTACACAAGTTTATGGCACGTGTTTAGCACGACTCTATTCATGCCATTGGTTTGAATTTTTATCAAAAGCCCTTTGGAATTAACGGGATTGATGAGATTACAAGTGGATGGCCCATATTAAAGTGGAGGAAGATCACACTGTGAGGGATTGTTCATTACGCATATATAAGGCTGAAAACCTACCTTTTTCCATTTTCTTCACTTTGTGAAGATTTCAAACCTAGATTGCTGAGTATATTTCCAGTTGCCGTGGTATACTCCTGCTGATTCTTGCAATCAACTCAACTTACACGCATTTCCAAACGTTTCAGACTTTGGGTCCTAGGGTTTGCGTAAGTATTGCTACTACTGAGACATTTCTTCATCTGTTAAGGGTTAGATGGCTTATTCCTCTAAAAATATTGGGGTTGAGGGGTCTGCTGGAGTAAATATAGATTTAATTTGCGCCAAGGTGGGTATTCCCCATTGATTCCTACTGAGCAGATCATGGAGGCAATGTGGGGACCTCATAGTGCATGGATGATGCAAGATGGCCCTATAGACTATAGCGTCAGATGGAGAGCCTCTTTGTGGCCTATAGATATTGAGGAGAATGAGTTTGAGGGTTTTAAGGAGAAGTTTATCCAGATGCCCAGTCTAACATTACACTTCCTTGAGCTTGTTGGGGGGTTTCATGTTCAACATGGCCTTAATTTTCTCAAGGTTTGCTTCAATGCCTTGCTGGTTAACCACATAACCCATTTCAATGGATTTAACTTCATTTGGTACTCCCCTAGGATCTTGAAGGTAGCTCTCAGGTGTTCAACGTGGTCTGCAGACCTGAGGCTCTTTACGAACATGTCATCGACGTATACTTTCATCATTTTGCCTATGAGATCGGAAAACATTTTGTTGACTAGCGGTTGATAAGTCGTACTAGTATTTTTCAACCCAAAGGGCATGAATTTGTAGTAGTATAGGCCTCTGTCAGTAATGAACGAGGTGTTTTTCTCGTTTGCTAGATGCATATGTATCTGGTTGTATCCTGAGTATGCATCTATGAAACTCAAGAGTTCATGGCTTGTAGTAGAAGCAACTAGCTAGTGAATCCTTGGACGCAGAAAATTGTCTTTTGGGTAAGTTTGGTTGAGGTTAGAGAAGTCTATCCAGACCCTCCATTTTCCATTGGCTTTCTTTACCAATACGAGGTTGGATATCCACTTTGGATATACTACCCATTAGACACGAGCTTTTGTACCTCCTCTTTTAGGGCTACGTATCTTTTCAGGTTTAGGGCTCTTCTTTTTTGCCTATGAGGAGTGAACTTTGGATCTAAATTAAGTTGGTGACAACTGACTCTCGGGTCAATGCCTAGCATGTCCTCATGTTTCCACGCGAATATATCCAAGTTGTTAAGTAAGAAGTCCTTAAGCTTGGTTTTTTCTTCTGACCCGAGCTCCTTTCCTATTTGTAACACCTTCGTGGGGTCAAATGAGTTCACAGAAAAAGATTCAAGCTCTTCTACTGGGTTGCCCGTGAGTTTGATTCTTTGACTCTGGGGTCTAAATCCACTTCAATGACCCCTTCTTTAGGGGCATCTATCATGTTGATGTATTCCCCTTGTTCAGGGGTAGGACCTTCTTCAGGTGCGTCAATCATTTCAGCATCCAATAAAACCACATTTATGCTGCAGGGCTCGAATTTCCTTAAGGAGCTGAGGTTGCATTCTCTTGATTCCATATGATCCCCTCGCACTATGGAAATTCCTTCCTTGGTAGGAAACTTCATGCATAAGTGATGTATGTACGTTACAGCCTTGAGGTCTTTTAAGACGGGTCACCCTAATACTCCGTGGTAGGTGGATCGATGGTCTACAACAAGAACTCCATGAAGTGATAAGCTTTACATATATGGGCTCCCCATTTCCACTGCTAATGTGGTCCTTCCTCTGGGGATGATGCGATCACTAGTAAAGCCATATAAGTGGGCGGTCATGAAGTTGAGCTCATGGTCCACCATCATTTTGTCAAAGGTGGTTCCGAACAGGATATTAATCGAACTTTCATTGTCCACCAACATGCGTCTTAGTCCATTTCTGGTTATGATGGCTCCTACCACCAATGCATCACAGTGTGGGTAATGAACTCCCACAATGTTCGTCGGGGAGAAGGTGATTGACGAGGTGCTCCTAAATCCACGGCCAGTGTTATTGATCAAGTACCTCGCCATATGGGGGTCTTTTGCTTATCTTGTGTAATTCCTCAGTGCGTTTTGGGAATCTCCCCCTATGTGTGGACTATATATGATGGTGTCAATTTCTCTGATGGGAGTATTGTCAGCATTTGCAGGAGGTTCTCTCCTGGGACTCCACCCCCTTGCCCTATTCTTATCTTCCTCGTGCTCCTGCTGAGGTGATTCGTTCTTGCGGTACCGCCTCGCCTCGTGATGCCTAGTCTCTCTCTCTCTTACCTAGGCTGTGGTGCATTTCTTGGTGTCTGACGGGTGTTTCTGTCCTCATGCCGGGGCCAACTAGTTCTTCATGATACGGTCTGGATAGGCAATTCTCAGTACTGTGGCTATTGGTTTGATGATATGTGTAGCCTATCTCGAGGCTCCATGTTTCTCCTTCTGCCCCTTCTTCTGTATGGGTTCGACTACCTTTGAGCTTCGAGCCTAACCTCCTCATATGCCAAAGAAGGCACTACATTTAGTGTGGCTGTGGCCAATGCTTGGCCTGAGGTGGGGGCTATTGTGTGTCATGCTTGGGTCCATTACTGGTCCACCAGGTAGGACACATGACCTCTTCATTATCTTTGAGGTAGTGAGAGTCTCAACAAGGTTCTATTGCGGTGGTCTATTAGCTCCTCATTGACGATTTCGCTTCTCATCATCTCCATCAAAGCATGGTAAGAAGTGGGATTTCTGTTTCGCATGTCCCTCCGAATAGGGTGTTCATGTTGAGACCTCCCCTTAGGGTAGAAATGGCCTCTCTATCCGTAACATGCTCGTAATAGGTCATTTCATCCGTGAAACGGGGCCAAGTAGCTTTTCAAGGTTTCACCCACCTGCTGCTTCATGTCTTGCAGCCTCTGGATGAGGGCTTCTCCCTCTTTACTAGATAGATTTTGGTTTAGAAATGCCTTTTTGAGGTCTGGCCAACTGATGCTGTCGGTTGGGATGCGGCTCTACCAAATTTTTGCAACCCCTCTTGACGTGAGGTGAAAAGCTCTACATTTTAGTACTGACAAGACTCCTTGTAGAGACACATAGGTCTTGTAGTTGTTGAGGTGCTTTGTCGGGTCACATTTCCCTTCGTATTTGGGTATCTTTGGGGGTACAAAATGACTTAGGACCGGGGCTCTACTCAATTCTTGGGAGAAAGGTAGGCTTTTGTCATCATCATCTAATTTAAATGATCTTCATGGACTATCAGAATCATTTTCTTCTGCCTGATAACGAGAAGGTTGTGAAGTTCTTGCTTGATTTCTCATGTTCTCCTCGTCCCTCATTTCTCGCCTTCTTTAGGCGTGGGCGAAATCCCTTGAGGCTCATATCCTTGGTATTGTTCTTGCACTCTTTGAATAGGGGGTGGTTGATGGGACTTATTTCTAGGCCTAAAGGGTCCAATTCGATCAAAGATGATGTTGGACCTTTGAGGCTCATGTTCTTGAGTATATTCGGTGGGATGGGGGATTTCTCTCCTGTGGCATGTTATCGTGGAGTCAACTCGTAATGTAGTTGGTGGAGGTACCTACTTCCACCCCCTCTCCGCTGGATTGTCATTCATGACATACATTTGGGGGTATGCTGCCATGTTATTCATCTCACTGTCTTGGGGAAACATTCTACGTCGAAATGCATGGAATCTAGCCTGATGGTGCATTTGTATGAGTAGCTACTGCATGGCAGCATTTTGTTGTGCCATGTTTCTCATGTTTGCAGCCATTTCTCCTACTTTCGTAACTAAGCGAGCTGTAGCACCACCTCGCCTATGTTGGTGGTGGGGACGATGCACGTTTACATTTGTGCAGATGACCTCTTCTTCAGAGACCTCTCGCTGCCTATCTCCACCATGTGTTCCCTGATGACTGGAACTCATCGCGTGTATCTGATTTCGAGCTGGCAAGAAGTGTGTTAGATGTTCCTCCTTCGCGGTGGTTCTTTCTTCAAGAACTAAACATTTTTTCAAGGTCTTGTTTTAGATGGCTTTTACCACAAGGATGTTCGTGGTTATGGTATCGAAACTTCCTACGGACAGCACCAATCTGTTGACCCCAAAAATTGTATCAATGATACAACCAATAGATACCAAACCTCTCATGTCCACGTAAGCTAAATCCCAAGACACTTGAACAAGTCGTTAGTTAAACGGTTAAGCCAACTAAGGGAATAATTTGGGGGTGTAGGAGAGCTTAGAACGTGAGCCTCCAATAGATAAAAGAGGGTCGTCTTGAGAGAAGGATATCAAAAGTATATGTAGCAAGAATATAGCTTGAGAGTCTAAACTTGCATTTCCTTCAAATGGCACTAAGTATGAGCTTTTATACTTGAGCAAGATGAACGATGCCCGTCGGATGGTAGGGCACGTGGCCTCATCAGATCGATTGGCCATTCTTGTTGCATGCATCAATCAATTAGTCAAGGCATTAAATGTTAAGACCACTTTCATGTCTATAAATCCTAGTTTTGTGTAAGTGGGATGTGACCGTGAAGGTGTTCAGGGGCGGCGTTGGCAGTGAATTGTCTTGTCAATCACTTCACCATGAGCCTCGTCGGAACCGGCTCCTACAGAGCCAGCTCCTATACGGTCTGTCTGCCAAAATTGGGTCGGTTTTGCTTCGTTACATGGGAAGGGGTCGTCTCATACGTATAACAGGGTCATCCACAATGCCATGTAGGGTGTGGGCCCTCACCGCCTGCCATGTGACTCAATTAGGTATGATTATTTATATGAGTAACAAAACCTATTGGTTGTAAATCAGTATTTAGGAGAAAATATAATGTGGATGGTTATCTAAATACCTTTAAAGTTATATTAATAGTTAAAGGTCATCGACAAATGGAAGAAATTGATTATTTGATATATATGCACTGGTAGCTAGAATAATATCAATTAGAAGATTATTTGCATTAGCAACCATACATGACTTCCATATTCATCAAATGGATGTCAAGACAACATTCTTAAATAGGAATCTCGATGAGGATGTTTATATGAAACAACCTGAAAGGTTTGTTCTACCGAAAAATGAACATAACGTGTGTATGTTAAAAATATCATTATTTGGCTTAAAATAAGTACCTAAGAAATGATATGAAAATTTTGACTTAGCAATTATTTTATTTGGGTTTATATATAATAGTGTAGATAAATTTTTATATTTGAATGTATGTAATAAATATTTTAATATTTGTTTGCTTGTATGTTGATGACGTATTAATTTTAAGTAATCACATGGATGAAATAAAGGAACGAAGGGGTTTCTAAATCGTACATTCAAGATGAAGGATCTTGGACAACTGAATACCATATTGGGTATTAAAGTTACTAAGAATAGTAGAGGATTTGAATCAATCACATTATATCGAGAATGTGAAAAATAAATTCAAATACTTGAACATAAAAAAATATAGTACCGTTCTTGATCCAAGTTATAAGCTTATAAAAAATGATGGGAGATCAATCACTCAATTAGAGTACTCAAGTGCTATAGAGAGTTTTATATATATAGTTCTATGTACAAGACCGAATATAGTATTTGCGATTAAAAAACTTAGTAGGTTTACTAGTAAACCGAGTAAGGAACATTGGAGGGCCATTTGTAGAGTTCTTGGTTTTTAAAGAAAATAAATAACTTAGGTCTTCAATATTCCAAGTTCAAGGCTATATTAGAAGGATTTACTGATGCAAGTTAGATATCTAGCACCTGTGAGAGTAAATCTACTTCGGGTTGAGTGTTTACTCTTGGAGGAGGTGCAATTTCTTGGAAATATAAGAAACAAATATGCATAACATATTCAACCATGGAATTTGAATTCGTGGCATTATCAGATATCGGGAAAGAAGTTGAGAGTCGTGCCGCATTAGCAAAAGCATAAACTGAGGTATACAACGGAAAGTTTAGACATATGACTCTAAAACATGACTTTTTAAGGAAATTAATTAAGAGCGGAGTAATTTCTCTAAATTACCTTAAGGCCTTGTTTGATACCCATTTTTTTTTTCAAAATACATTTTCATCACTTTTCTTTTCAACCACACATTTTTCATTAAAATAATATTACACGTAAAATAAAAAAAAAAATTCTCCTTTTTTAACCACACATTCTCTATCAATCTATTATTCCAAAATACATTTTCAAAACGAATAGGGTTCAAGCACCTCCTAAATCAATTGAGAATCTAGCGGATCCTTTAGCTAAACCTCTTAATATAAATTTAGTAACATTTACTTTGAGTAATTTTAGCATTATACTCTCTGCAAAAACTATATCCTAATTATATGATACTGGATGTTACTCAAAGAAAGGTTAATCTTTAAGGGGCTGTTCTCTTTGTATTTTAGTTTTGTGTTTTGAGTTTTGAATTCATTTTGTGTTTTGTGTTTTGAGTGTTCATTTTGAGATTTTTGAAAATGTGTTTTTTTTGGTATTTTGAAAAATTATTTTGAAAACGCCCAAAACGCGTTTTGAAATTTTTGACTTGATTATAACTGAAAACACCCAAAATGATAAATTTGTCATTTTGGATTTTCTTCACAAATTTTTAACTTGTTTTCAAAAACGCGTTTTCGAAAATGGGAAAGAGAACGCTTTTTCACTGTTTTGGAAAATCGAAAACAGAAAACAATTTGAAATGGTAAAGAGAACAGACCCTAAATCTCTTAACAATGTTCAATACGAAGTACAAGAATATTTAAAAGTAACAAAAATACTGGAAGAATTTCACCTAGATGAACTTCGAGGTGGTGCCACCTCAATAGAGAGTTAGTGTTTCTCTCTTAAAAGTTCAATGAATATGATAAGTGCAATGCCATATTAGCTTTAAGTGAGTTTGAGGAACTTGTGCATTTGTGTGTGTGTTTTCACTTGTATTATCACAAAAAATAATTAATTCAAAGCTATCATGCTACATTTAATTTCGATGATACTTTGTGAGAATTACACTATGATTAGATTCAAATAGAATGATATTTAATCCATATGCACAAGTGTTGCTACTTTGAATATGTGTATCATTATAAAGTTGAATAAGTGGGGAATTATTGTAATATATCGTTCAACTTATAATGATAAGTGTATTGGAATGATAATACATCCATATGTGTGTGCCGAGCAAGTATGAAAACACCGGAAGCAAAACAAGAAGAAAAAATGGAGGGGTTGGAATTTTGGCTTAGGCACTTGCCCAGGTTTAAGGCTTGGCACTCGCCCGGCCTTGATTTGGTTTACTCGAGGTAAAAACTTTGGCATGAGTGATAGCTCGATTTTGTATTGGGCGATTGCCCATGCCAATTTTTTGACCGTTGTGTTTGAAAATCTGGTCGCTTTTCTGGAACCTTTTAATGAAAATAGTCATATTTTCATGAAGTTTTGAGACCTTTTTGTAGTGTATGAATGATAATCTACAAATAGGAGATAGATTTCATTCTAAAACACAATATAATAGTCAATTCATGATATCATTTCATATAAAAAGAATCTTTTACAAAGTTTTCTATGCATATTCGTTCATTCAAGTGTTCTTCACATTCTAAGGAAAAAACTCAAGTGCTTAGTATTTATCTTCTTCTAAGGCTTGTTAGATCCTACAAATCATTTGTCGTGAGTTTTTTTAAACATTAAAATCAATCCTAGAGAGGGCAAATTTAGTTTGAGTATAGCGATTAAATGTTCAAGTCATTTTTTGGTGTCGATCTTTTTCTTTGGTTTCTCTTCTCCATCCCCTTGTTAGGATCAAGTTTTTCCTACATATTATGGAAGAGCATTCGCAATGAGCATAATGGAGTGACAATTAAATGTTTAAAAAAGATTCTTATGTAGATCGCTCTAACTTATTGAGAGTTGGTTGCCAAAATTAAAGGATTCTTCTAGGTACTTTTTAGATTCTGTTTTGTCAAAGACATTCAAAGTTTTTCTTTAGGCTCTTTTTTAGGTGGTTCCAGTGTATAACAATCCGAGTGAAGATGTATATAAATTGCAAGTCTCTGAGTTCACTTTCGCAATTAACAGGTGGATAAAAATGATTTGTGCTCTGCTTGTGTTGAGGTTTTATCTTTGGATGTTATGTTAGAACTATACGTTTGACTTTGTTGTGATGATCAAGTGGGTCCCACCACAGACATCCTTGCACCAAATGAATACATATTTAAGAAAAAATAAGTATTATTATTAAAAATTGGGTAAGAAATTCATCTTTGCAACCAAATGAATAATCGAATATTTCTTATTTTAAACAAAATTCTCAAAATAGGTCTAATTTTCAAAAACCGCCATCATGGAGGACAGTTGAAAGCCAAGCATTAAGAAAGCATTTGAGTAGTAAAGGGTGGCTGGAAATGCCCAGCTAGATGCAAAGAATCCTCAAGTCTTGACGCTACTGACAATTATTTTATTTTATTTTATTCATTCGACCGTGCAAGTGAAACTCTAATATCAAGAATTTTGACAGATTACTTCAGTCGAACATTCATAAATATAATTTAGATCAAAATAAATGTTTCAATCGTTCTATAATATCTTGCTCCTTAATCAAAATTTTCTTCTAATAATTTTTCGATATCAAATAACAAACATATCTAATACGACGGTATTCTTTATTGGCAATAACTCACCTCAACAGTCCAAAATCTCTTCCTTTTTACCATTCACAAGTTGCATGTAGATGTAATCCAAGTGGGCTATTTGCATTTTGGTAAGGTATTAAATTGGGAAAAAAAAAAAAAAATAGAACCAATTTTATGGAGGACTCACTTTTAGTTTTTGCTACAAAAGTGTCCTAAGAAAGTAATAAAAAGTGGCAAAAATCATATAACAAAATAACATGATAGAAACTGATAAATTCCCATCCCTTGTGTGCAGTGCAGTTTATAAACTTCTGTGTTTGCCCCTCACCATATACCCAATCCAACTTCTACAGCTTGTTTTGAACTAATATGAAGAGCATAAGGAGGGAGGAGAAAAATATATATTTACACGTGTATAACTCATCTCTGAATTCTTGAACTTCTTGCCCCAGTTTGGTTTGGATTAAAATCCACTTAAAATTTCTAATCAAAGTCAACAATTAATTTTAACTACACATTTCATGGGATCCACAATTTTTCAATCACACATTTTATCAACTTTTATAAAAATCTACTAAAATTCTTATTTTAATCTCTACCAAACAGGGGTTTTATAACATTGTACATTCATGTCCACGACAATGCTCTAGATATGCCTATTAGTTTGTACTCTCGAAAGGCTAATCTTTTGAAGTTGTAAAAGAAGAGAAGAGATATTATCTATTACCAAACCTCTTAAATATCACATCAAAATAGGATAAAGATGAACTGTTAAACCAATCTTTCATGTGTATACGTTTGATTTTCAATAATTTTAGCCGGAGAAGGCATGATAACATTACACAAATGTCATAATGCCAATTTAATTGAACAAAACAAACTCTCACTCATATTAAGAGTTGACTATGTCCCAACCATAACGTAGATTCATTTAATGTGTTCGATTAAATAGGAGAAGTGACAAATTTATCATACATAAAACTTTCTTTTTCTAGTTTTATTCAATATAGCGTGCCAAACCTGCAACATTCAATAATGATGTAGTTCAAAATATTTAAAAATAGTATTGATTAGCATCTTATCTCTTTATTAAACATTAACATAATCAACGTGAGATGCGTTGTAAGTCACGCTACAAAAATATAGGAATTTGGTCTAATTATAAATTACAATAATGTAGGAGTTGACTAGCGGTGGTTAAAATTAAAGAAATGGTTGATTAAACAAATAGTGTCTATTAGGGAAATAAATGATTAATTTCACTAAACAATGTACGATAACGTGATCACGTGTATGCGTACGTACGTAATGTTGAAATAACGTTAATTCAGTGCATGCTTGGGGTTTGAACAATGCCTTTGTCAATTTTTACCCCCAAAAAAATAAAAAATAAAAATAGTCGAAGATATCGAATGAAGTCCATATCTAGGTTGGTCAACTTTTTTTCAATGAATTTCGATATGAATTATCAATTCTTTTAGTTCGTGTGAACATTTTATTTCTATAGGTTACAATTATTTTTACATTATGGACAATGTTTAGTATTGAATTAGATAAGATGTGATTAAAGAATATAACAAAATTTATAAGCAATCGTGTTAGGTAATCCACACCAAAAATGCATAAGTCCATTAATGATCCTTTCTAATCGACTTTTTTTTGTGGCGTAATTACTATTTAAATTGCATATGTTCAATTATTTGTTACTATTCGAAGTAACTAATCTTATTCTTCATCAACAGTACAAAGATAAATAAATAACATCAACGCAGTAAGGTGTATGATATCGAATGACCACAAGTCATAATGACATGCAAATTCATTTGATGGGTGGATTAATAGGGTGAATGTTAGAATTAGAGTGTGACCCGAATTCTAATTAGAAGACTATTTAGAAATTCCATTTGAAGTCTAGTTGGAAATTTAAGTGTTCAAGATGGAATAGGAAATGATTACGAAAGACGGCCACTCGCTTTATGCCCAAGAGATGCTCGAGCGCTCATAACAGAGACCCTAGCACTCGCTTGGCGCTAGGCTACCGCTCGAGCTCCGCAAAGATGCCGCTCAAGCGGTGATGATATTCCAGCAGCTTTTAAATATATTTTTTTGGCAATTTTTTACTTCTATTTCAACACAAATATTCCATTATTGATTTTATCCATTGCATTAGACTTTATCTTATATTAAACTCTTCATTGTATATTTTTAGCATGTTAGGAATTTTAGTATTATATATATGAGGTGTATAATACATATTGAGTCAATCTTTAGGTTCTACAAAATAATTTGTTATCCTCCATTATTGATATTAACAAATTCTACTCTTCTACATGTGGTATATTTTAATTACGTAAATCTTGTGTTCTTGTTTCATTTTCATATTGCTATATTATACTCGTTCCTTTATTTACTTACAAGTGATATCGATTCGGTACATAATTTTTAACAAGTGCTATCAGAGAGATTCGATCTAATCAATTTGAGGTTTGATTTTTGTGATGGCAACTATGAATTGTAGAAGCTAGAATTGCAGAAGATTGCTACAAAGATTGAGAACTTTTGGTTATTTTTTACAGTGACTCCAAACCCGACGATCATTGAATTCTTGATACAGTTTGCACTTTTCATATTTGTCCTAACCAGAATTCGTTTTCAACATATGAAGTAGTTCCCAAATGTATTGTGGTAATGTGAAATAATTCACCTTGTAAGATAGTTGGTATCGAAATGGTCATAATTAAGATGTTTAATGAGACTGTCATGATACTTGATGATGTGAGACATGTTTCTGATTTGAAAATAAATTTTATCTCTTTGAGTACTCTTAATTCAAAAGAGTATAGTACACTTGTACAGGTGGAGTCTTGAAAATTAGTAAAGGTGTCCGCGTTATGTTGAAAGGCTCGAAAATGTCCCAGTTATATGCCTTGCTTGGTTCCATATAATCTTTTGATATTAATCAGTAGAAGTTAAGGACTCAGGTAGATTGAGTTTGATACAATACCGTTGGAATTTGGTTTAGGGTGCATACTAAAGAATATATCTCAGTCGAGTTCAGAAGTTATCAGTAATTCCACTTTTCCACAACCACCAGCGGTGCCATTGTATTCAATACTAGAGATAGACCCAAAAGAGATATTAAGCCTCCACAAAGGTACAATGAAGTTGATTTTGTTGCTTATGCTTTAAGTACATTCAAAAGTGTTAAGTCTAGCAAAGAATCTTCTTTGAAGCATTGTGTATTGATTCTGTTATAGGGTATATTTTTGTCCTATTTCGTAATTATTAAGTTGTTTGTGATTTTTTGTTGCTCGTAGGGATAATTCGAGCAACTTTGATGCCCAAGGTAAATTCAATTGATTTTTCAATTATTGGGTTTGCTCTAATTGGTTTTGGTGGAATCTATGGAGAACTTTTTGGTTGAAAAGTTAAGTTTTACTTCTTGCAGTGGAATGATTCTAGGTGGAAAGATTTTGAAGCTTTGTCCATTCCAGTGAAATTCGTGTCAAGGAAAAGTTTGTTAGAATTAGGGTGAGATTCGAATTTTATTTAGAGGACTACTTGAGAATTCTATTTGAAATTTAGTTGAGAATTTAAGTTAGAATTCAATTTGGAAGTTGGTAGTGGATATGAAAATGTTTTGAAGGAGTCCAAGATGGATTAGGAAATGATTACATGAGAAGGTCGCTCGCTTCACGCTCAGGAAACACTATCATTTAGAACAGGGACCTTGGCATTCCCTAGCGCCGGTTACCGCTCGAGCGACAGTGTTACTGATTCGAACAGTGGTGATATCCCTTTTTGGCAAATTTTTTATTCATATTTTATTCCAGATATTCCATTATTGATTTTACCCATTGTATTAGAATTTCACCTTATATTAAACTCTTCATTGTATTATAATTCTAGTATGTTAAGGATCTTCGTATTATATATATGTAGTGTACAACACATATTAAGTCAATCTTTAAATTCTATACAATAATTTGTAATTTTCAATTATTAATATTAATAAATTCTCCTCTTCTGCTCGTGGTATATTTTTACCACGTGTTTTTATTTGATTTTTATATTTTTCATATTATACTTGTTCCTTTATTCACTAACAATAGGTATCGATTCATTACTATACGTAATTCTTCAATAGTGAATTTGACTAAATGGACCTTAAGTTTGTACCGTGAGACAAATACATTAATAGTTTTTTAATAAGATTAAATTCTTGACGATATAATTTTTTTATTGTATCATTAAACAAAAATATTAAGTTAAGCTGTTAAAATTTTTTATTTTTAATTATTTAATTTTTTTACAATTCAACCTTAAATAAGATAATTCTGAAATTCATAAAACACAGATGAGACTCACAAAAGATGGTAGCGAAGAAATTTTTTTTTTTATATAATTAACGAGAGCTTGACAAAGTAACGTTGCACTTCTTAGCGTAAAATTTGATACGATCTAATCAAGTTCAAACTTTTTACCCAAAAAAAAAAAAAAGGAAAAAACAAAACACAGAATTTATGCATTTGGTAATTTTGTGTTTGGTAGTATGAAACAGTAGACAACAGTCTCGGGAATATATTTTGTGATTACATAAAATTGTGATTTATCTTTGAAGTGTTAAAATTTGTGATTCCTAGCTAATTCGAACTTAATAATTTTTGATACCATATTAAAACTTGTGGCTCCATAATAAAAATTTAACCTTATTAAGAATAATAACCCAAAATTTTGTAAATCGATCCATATTTTCATCTTTATTCGACTTGAATTTTATCATTTAACACCATAATCCAACGGTCCTGAAAAGAAGGGGTTCAAATATTAAAGAATCTCAATGTATGATTGGTCCAGGCGACCCTGAAAGGTCGTGTATGACATAATCCACTGACATAGTGACACAGTTGAATAATGCCATTTTATAGTGTGAATTTGGCAATCTAGATGACATATGACAAAATGCCACTAGATTTTGCCATTGTTTAAGGATATATTATCGAGGCCCACTCGATTAAAGTCAGCCCTTGTTTGACAATCATTCTTCAATAATTATTTTTTTTTCTAATACTTATTTTCAATCACACATTTTCTAAATAAAATATTCTGCACATAAATTTAAAATTTTTTCAACTTTTCAACCATTATTTTTTAAAAAATTTACCATTCAAAGACACGTTCTTCCAAAAAATATTACCAAAAAGAGGCTCAATCTCACGCACTCTCTTTAATCCCACGGAAGAGAAAAGGGTGAAATTAAAGCATCACCGAACACACCATTTTCCCACGCGTAAACTGGAAACATCTCACGTACTAGTCTCATATTAATTTTTAGGATTTGTTTGGAAATATTTAATTTTTCTTTTATAAAATTCGATTTTCTTTAAAATCATTTTGAGTCACACACAATATTTTCTTACTTTTAGTTTTAACCATATATTCTTAAAAAATAAAATAAAATCATTTTTTACTTAAAAAAATATCTCCCAAAACGAAACTTACTTTTAGGTTTGTCGGATAGTTGCGTCACGATCTTTTTTTGAAAGGTTTTATATGTTAGAATAAGAAAAAATATTTAAGTTATAGTCACGTAAACATATAGGTGCCCGATCATTTTACTTGAATACTTATTTTGGAATGTAATGCACATACTCATTGTCAACAAATATCTGATCTCGACTCCATTTATAAAAATATTTATGCGACTCGTTGTACCAAGTCAATAAAAGCAGGAATGAATTTTTATGTCATACAAGTAAATTTACTAAAGGGAAAAAAATCCTAGCAAGTAAGAAACAGTTGAATCTAAACCAAAGACATTCATTCTTTTTAAGAAAAAATTGACAGCTATTTTTATTTAATCAAGTGATTCTTTGGGTTTCATTATAATTTTCTAATGGCTGGATATAACTATACTAGTCAGTGAAGAAGCTAAGATTCGTTGTTCTTCGTGTAGCAGGCTTTTCCTCGACTCCCCACACCCTTCTAAATTAAAGTTAAAATTAACATTAAGCCCATGTTTGGTACCGATTAGAATTCAAATTTTCAATTACACATTCCATCAACGTTTATCAAAATCTACTAAAAATTTGATTTTAATCCATGCCAAACAAGGTTTAATTTTAACAACACATTTAGAACTATTATTACTTATTATCCATATATTTCGGAAACTCATTATTCTTTTCATTATAATTTGATTTTTTATAATGAAAAGAGACAAATATTATGCAGCTAATTACGCCAGTGAATAAATTAATGGGAAGCTGAAGGCCAACTGCTTTTTTTTTCAATAAAAGTGGGGCCCAAACAGACCCCATTTTGGGCGGTAACTGAGGTTGGCCTTCCCTCATGCATTCACCAGTCCAGAGTAGAGATAGAGAGGTGAGGGGGGTGGTGGGTGGGGGGGAGGGGGCCCGCCTTCATAGTGGCGTGGTTTGGTATAAAAAGAGGTGTTGGGTAGTATGCAGCAGCAATTTGAAGTCTGATGGCCGAGAAAACTCAAATTTTCTCTGTTCCTCATCTTTTCTGTTAATTTCTCTTCTTCCTTGTCTGTTTATATTTAAGGAGCAAAAATGGGTGGAATTACTCTTGAAGAGATAAAAAATGAGACTGTTGATCTGGTACTATTTTCATTTGTTTCCAAGTTTAATGATTTGATTTTATGTTCCTCGTTTTGTTTAAGGTTGATTTTCTGCTCTGCACTGCTATCTATTCATATCCATTGTGGATTAATTATGGATCAAATTATTATTTTCAGTTTATCAGGGTAATTCATTTTTATATGGGGGCGACTGAGATTTAAATTAATTATTAATTTAGAGTATTTTGTAATTAATGTGTATATGAAAATTGTAAGAATATGAACATGTTCTTGTCCCAAAAAGTATTCACATGCTCCGGTTTGAAAACATGGTCTTGCTTCTATATAATTAGATAGATATTGTTAATATCTAAATCGTGACACGATCATTTACTTAGTCCCTGTTTGTTTCATAGTATTTTGTACATAAAAATGAAAATTTTGACCCCTTTTTTCAAAAATGGGTCTCACCACGAGACAAAATAGTCAAAAATAATTTTAATAATGTGAAACAAACAGAAGTTTAGAATAATTTCAATAGACGGTATTAAAATTCATAACTTACAATTAATTATCAATTACCACTTACCCTACTCATTATTCTTACCAATTGTGATTTAGAATCGATTAAATCAGTCTCATATTCTATGCTTATGTGCTACGAAGCATCGTTTCATTTTAATTTGATGAAGGTTAATATTGGATTTGGGGTTAGGTTAGCCGAAAGGGACCATAAAAAGGTCAACTGTCTATCAGTTGTCATAAATGGAAGTTCGAATCCCAACACACAAATATCAAGGGTGAAGAAGTACCACGGAAAAAAGATTTATGAAAAATCAGTCACTAATGCTTTTTGTTATATGTTAGATTAATAAGTAAAGTTAATTATAATTGTCATGTCTAAATTTAATTCTTTAAACCTGGCAGGTTAAGTTCCTGTTTGGTGGGAATTTAAATCAATTTTTAATAGATTTTAATAAAAGTTGATGAAATACGTGGTCGAAAAATTGTGGAACCTATTAAATATATTGTTAGAATTAATTGTTAACTTTAATTTATATTAAAATTAAATTCTAATCTGTACCAAACACGGGCTAATTAGTCAGAAAATTCAAAAGGCACTTTAATTTTAAGACAAAAGTAGCAAATGTGTGTTAAATAAAAAAAAAAGAAAAAAAAAAGATGACCGGCATAATTTTCCCTTCATAATTACTCAAGCATAATAAAATAAAAAAGATTGTAATTAGTTTATTTAATGACTTCTCCGAAAAGCGTGCTTAATTTGATCGGTGGAGAAACCAAGACCATTCTTTTAGGGGGTGGGAAACTCATTTTATGGGCCCCATCATACAGAAATTAGCTAAATTAATTAAAAAATTTAAAAAAATTAACTAGATTAATTTAAAATACATTTTATTTTTACATGTCAAATTTGGTCCATGTTTGACTCACAGTATATTTTTCATTCTCGTTCTTCTGCTCATTTTCAACTACAAATTCTTTTATAAAATAATATTTTTCATCACATCAATAATATTTTTTTCTTTTTCAATCACATATTTCTCATCACATCTAGCCATGTCTACGAGCCAAGGCGAGCAAAAATTCGGCCAAAAAAATAAGGCTCGGCTCGAGCCTTAGCGGGCCGAGCAGATTCGTAATTTTTTTTTTAAAATTCGTTATAAATCTATAATTTTTTATAATGTATTTAAAATTTGAGCAATTTATACGTATTATAAATAATAACTAATTATTATATATAAAAAAATAGATCTAAACTTAAAAAAATAAAAAAATCCCGGCTCGGCTAGTGACACGGGCCCTAGCTCGGGCTCGAGCCGACACCCCAAAATAGGGGTTGCCCACGAGCCAGCCTGGCTCGAGCTTTTTTCGAGCCCAGCCCGGGCCGTCTAAGCCGCCGAACTTTTTTGATATCGCTAACCACATCAAACAAAAAAATGTATTCTTGAGAAAAAAAAATGTGCACCAAACTGGGACGATTTGCCTTCTGGTATTTTCAATTTATACTTTTAAGAAGTTGGTTAGATTTTCTTAATGCATAGCCTAAAGGTATTTCGAGTGTTCCTTACAGGAAAAGGTTCCGATAGAGGAGGTGTTTGAGCAGCTGAAATGCTCCCGGGAAGGGTTAAGTTCCGATGAAGGAGATAGCAGGATTCAAATTTTTGGCCCCAACAAATTGGAAGAAAAGAAGGTTATTCTCCTCTTTATAACAGAAGAAAGATAAGTACATCCAAATTTCTAATGATTTTTTGTCCTTGAAACACAGGAAAGCAAAATACTCAAGTTTCTCGGTTTTATGTGGAATCCACTATCATGGGTCATGGAAGCTGCAGCTATAATGGCAATTGCACTGGCTAATGGAGGCGGAAAGCCCCCGGATTGGCAAGATTTCGTTGGTATTATTTGCTTGCTCGTTATCAACTCGACTATCAGTTTCATTGAAGAGAACAATGCTGGAAATGCTGCTGCAGCTCTTATGGCTGGTCTTGCTCCTAAAACAAAGGTATCAAATTTTCAAATGTACCCCCTAAATACATGTATACATTAACTTCTCATGTTTGATGACAATAGGTCCTCAGAGATGGTCGATGGAGTGAACAGGAAGCCGCCATTTTGGTTCCTGGAGACATTATTACCATTAAATTGGGAGATGTCATTCCTGCTGATGCTCGTCTTCTTGAAGGTGATCCATTGAAGGTTGATCAATCCGCACTCACAGGAGAGTCACTTCCTGTTACCAAGAATCCTTACGACGAAATTTTCTCTGGTTCAACATGCAAACAAGGTGAGATTGAAGCTGTGGTTATTGCCACTGGTGTTCATACCTTTTTCGGGAAGGCAGCACATCTTGTGGATAGCACCAACCAAGTTGGGCACTTCCAGAAAGTGCTCACTGCTATTGGTAACTTCTGCATTTGCTCCATTGCGGTTGGAATGCTAGCCGAGATTATAGTCATGTACCCGATTCAACACAGGAAGTACAGGCAGGGGATTGACAATCTCCTTGTTCTGTTAATCGGAGGCATTCCTATTGCCATGCCTACTGTCTTGTCTGTCACAATGGCCATTGGATCTCACAGGCTATCACAGCAAGGTGCCATTACAAAGAGAATGACTGCTATAGAGGAAATGGCTGGCATGGATGTCCTATGCAGTGACAAGACTGGGACTTTGACTCTCAATAAGTTGACTGTCGATAAAAGCTTGATTGAGGTCTTTGCAAAGGGCGTAGACCCTGATCAAGTTCTGCTTCTTGCTGCAAGGGCTTCTAGGACTGAAAATCAAGATGCAATTGATGCTGCCATTGTCGGTACCCTTGCTGATCCAAAGGAGGTATGCGTGATTTTTCTCTCTTTTCTAGTTTTATAGATATCAAATATTAAAAACTAAATAAAGAAAGTACATGTCCTCAATTCTTAGGCACGGGCTGGTATCAGGGAGGTCCATTTTTTCCCCTTCAACCCCGTGGACAAGAGGACTGCTTTGACTTACATTGATTCAAATGGTAACTGGCATCGAGCTAGCAAGGGAGCCCCGGAACAGGTACTCCTAATTCTCAAATTCTTACTTCCTGATTTGTGAATATATAAGATATTATTAGGCAAATGTACTGATTTTTTTCCCCATTTTCCTGTGATCAGATTTTGACTCTCTGCAATTGCAAGGAAGACCTCAAGAAAAAGGTTCATGGCGTTATTGATAAATTTGCGGAGCGCGGGCTTCGGTCATTGGCAGTTGCAAGACAGGTTTGCAATGAGAAAATTGCTGCAATATTGATATTTCCCAATTGAAAAATTGTACAGTTACTGAGGCAAATGTTCTATATTTCCAGGAAGTGCCGGAGAAATCGAAAGACAGCCCTGGTAGTCCATGGCAGTTTGTTGGATTGTTATCCCTATTTGATCCTCCCAGACATGACAGTGCCGAGACCATCCGCCGTGCCCTCCATCTTGGTGTTAATGTGAAAATGATTACAGGTAATTCAATGTTTATAATTCTGAATTCCAATCTTGTAGCTATTTATTATATTGTTCTATTCGGTTCCTTATTCATATTAACGTGTCAATTCACAGGCGATCAACTTGCCATTGCTAAGGAGACTGGGCGCAGGCTTGGTATGGGAACAAATATGTACCCCTCCGCTTCATTGCTTGGGCAACATAAAGACGAATCCATTGCTGGCCTTCCTGTTGAAGAGTTGATTGAGAGGGCAGATGGTTTTGCTGGGGTATTTCCAGGTGGGTTTTTTTTAGTCCGCGAACCCTTCACCTTGCATTGCATAATGAAAATTTCTAAATCTTCTAACTGTGGAAAGGGAAATTCATACTCTTTCTCATTGGCATGCAGAACACAAATATGAAATAGTGAAGAAGTTGCAGGAGAGCAAGCACATTGTTGGAATGACGGGAGATGGTGTCAATGATGCACCAGCTTTAAAGAAGGCAGATATTGGAATTGCAGTTGCCGATGCTACAGATGCTGCAAGGGGTGCTTCCGACATTGTACTCACTGAACCTGGGTTGAGCGTTATCATCAGTGCAGTATTGACCAGTCGAACTATTTTCCAAAGAATGAAGAACTATACAGTGAGTCGTTTTCTTTTCTACTCTTTTTACGGTCCCCACTTTTTTATGGCTGAAGCAGGTGTTTATAATTTATATTTTTGTTTTGCCAGATATATGCAGTCTCCATCACAATCCGTATTGTTGTAAGTTCATTATGACATAGAAAACCACTATAATTCGTGGGATCGATGGACTTCTTAGTTCTTATGCCCTCCGCTTCTTGTTTTGCAGTTCGGTTTCATGCTAATTGCTTTGATTTGGAAGTTCGATTTCTCTCCATTCATGGTTTTGATCATTGCCATCCTCAATGATGGTAAAGTTTCTCTTTTCTCATTTGAATAGCTTTTATATTTGGGTGACATGTGACAACTGATAGATCAATAATTAATTTCTATGTAGGAACAATTATGACAATCTCAAAGGATAGAGTAAAGCCATCTCCATTGCCTGATAGTTGGAAATTGAAAGAGATATTTGCAACCGGCGTAGTACTTGGAGGTTACCTTGCACTGATGACTGTTTTATTCTTCTGGATTATGAAGGAAACTAACTTCTTCTCGGTGAGGACTAGCAATGTTTCTCTGCATGTTTGTTTTTCACATTCTAAATAGTTTCCAAGTGAAGTAAAAAAAAAATTGTAAATTGCCTGCAGGATAAATTTGGTGTAAGATCTATTAGATATAGCGAAAACGAAATGATGGCTGCTCTTTACCTACAAGTGAGTATTATCAGCCAGGCTCTGATTTTCGTGACTAGATCACGAAGCTGGTCATTCATGGAACGCCCTGGACTACTGTTATTGACTGCTTTTGTCATCGCCCAGCTGGTAATTTTTCCATGGCTTTTTCGTACCCTTTCGAAACTTAAAAACATTCTCTATTTTTCTGTTATGAACTTCTTCACCCTTTTGGTCTTTATTGGAGTTAAATTTCTTTATCTATTTGTAAAGAGAATATAGCTTGAATGTAGATAGAATGTCAGGTTATAAGATGCTTAAACGGGTTTAATGTTGTAGATTGCAACTATAGTAGCCGTATACGCCAACTGGGGGTTCGCCAGAATCAAAGGATGTGGTTGGGGATGGGCTGGTGTCATCTGGCTTTACAGTATTGTATTCTATTTGCCGCTAGACATAATGAAGTTTTCCACTCGTTATATCTTAAGTGGAAAGGCCTGGCAGAATTTGTACGAGAACAAGGTACAACTCTGTCTAACAAAAAGTCTAGATCCTGTCCTTCATCATGTTCACTCACTAACTTATTACGTGCTTTTCCTTGGAATAGACTGCCTTCACCACCAAGAAGGACTATGGCAAAGAGGAGAGAGAAGCACAGTGGGCTCTTGCGCAAAGGACCCTACATGGCCTTCAAGCACCAGAGACGACTAATCTTTTCAACGAGAAGAATGGCTATAGAGAACTTTCTGAAATCGCGGAGCAGGCCAAGAGGAGAGCTGAAATTGCAAGGTATAAATTGACTTGTTCAATTAGTCCTCCCTTTTTCAAGTGGTAGTTTTGCCGTGATCATTGTGAATTATAATGTTGTCTTTTCCCTTTTTATCATTTTAGGCTTCGGGAGCTGCACACACTCAAGGGTCATGTCGAGTCAGTAGTGAAGCTTAAAGGCCTCGACATTGACACGATCCAGCAACACTACACCGTGTGAAGAAGTCAAATATATTTCACATGAGAGGAACAAGAGCAAGACTCAGAAGTATGAACTAGAGAACAGAAAGAGTTAGATAAAACTGTCTAGACGAAGGGATGCAATAATGAGCCATAATTCCTGCTTTATCTTTTCTTGTTTTCTGATGTAAAGTATCGGTTTTCTGATGTCTTCATAAGTGCCCACAGGAAATGTTGTCTGGTCCTTGATTATGAGTGCACAATGGTATCTCATGTAAAACAGTTGGTTTTTCCCTGGTTTCTCATTCGCCTGAATCCTTGAATCGTCTTCCTGTTATACTATCGATGTGATATTTGGTTATATCTTTTCTTATAAATTAAACGATACAAATCAAGATTTAATCCCCCCGTGATTCTAATGCATTGAAGGATCTAGGTGAAACTGCAATGTTGGTTTCAACTTCTGAAGTGGATGACATTATTGAATAAAGGGTTGTGCACATCTTGTTGAAACGCACTGAACAATACACCAATTTCAAGTATATATTACGCCTAGGATCCTTGTATATAATCTTTGTTTTACAAAATAATACATTATTTCCTTCGATTTTAATTTTAGTCTAGAATGTGTTTTTTCCACATTAGTATTCCTCACCATCATCATCATCGTATCTTGATCCAAGGAATCGCCTAACAACAGCAGCAGAAACTGCACCGAGGAATAGAAATAAAGCAAAGAGTTCGAATCCACCTTTAACAGCAACACTGGGACCGGGTGCAAAGAATGAAAATGGAGACCAACCCCATCCACCATAAAATGGCACACCTAAGCCATATCCATATCCACCAACTAGAGGAGGGGCAATTGGTGGGTGATATATCCAGCCGCAATTATTGAAAGTCTCTTTCTTAATGAGGAAGACTTCTTAGTGAAAGAAGAAAAGTTGAACTGAAACTCTTCTCAATGGAAGAAGAGAACTTGAATTGGAACTCTTCTTACTTAATAAGGAAGACTTATCCAATAGGCCCACAATTTTATCTATAAATAGGGTGGCCCTGTTACAAACATGATGAGAAGAGATAGGAAGAGAGAGAGGGAGAGAGAGAGACTAGAGAGAGATTCTCGTCTTTTCATTAAGGGTTTGTAAATTCTCTTGTAAAATTCTATTCAAGATAGAAATATAATTGTTTTTC
>CAIGRP010106959.1:0-16203 GCA_903798385.1 Fraxinus cuspidata | reverse complement strand
AGTTCGTTCTCATCCGACCATGACATTGGTTCCTTATTCCTAACCCTGTGACCACCCATGTTCTATATTCAACATGAATAAAATTATCACGAAATGTATAAGTCATTCCATAGGCACGTGTCAATCCTACATCAACTCTAAGTAAAAATCACACTTACATAAACAATTAGTAGGAATTCCAGAAAGGAGAAAAAAATGGATAATAGAAGTAGGTAAGTCATATTACATAGAGGTAAACAAAATAAAAACTACGAACTCAGTCAATCAAAAGAAACTATTTCGAATGAAACAAGAGACTAGATTAAATCTACCTATGCCAAAAAGTATTTAGTAAATATGATACCAAGCTCCAAATGGCGGGAAGATGCACACACTAAATTGGTTAAAACAAGGAGAGCATGGGATAATTCTCTGTAAGTATCTCTTTAAGTACATTTATAACACAATATTTATAACTTCTCAATCAATTAAAAAGTAGTACAGAAGGTATTGAAGATTTTGCATTCTCGTGTATATAGAAATTCACTTATACTTAAAAGCTTTTCACAACCATTTTAATTTAAATCATGACATGTCATCTAGTTTTATGAGCTAACAAAGTACACCATGAGTCCTAAATTAATTATCTCAACAAACACCATGAATCCTAATCTAATACCTCAAGCCAATCCATTGATACTTTACAAAAATGCAAGGTAATAGTTTACGATTTCAACTAGCAACTGGCAGTACACTAGATTCACAGATATAGTTCTCCCTATGATCATAATCTCATCAAGTATATCCTTTAACATACAAATAAATGTTGCTTATAACACTCGTCTTTCATGAAAAATATATATGTTGGAACTCTTTCAAATTCATAAAGACCACACATAGACGTTTCTTTCCATTAATATTTTCCACAACCACTCATCATAGATCAGTAACTTCTCTAAGTGACGTACCACACACACACCCATAGTTTTCTGCCGTTGTTGATCAAATCTGCAATCTGTCTCTAAAATAGCAAGTATAATCTTGAATATCGGATATAAATAATGTTCCAATTAGGCAGTAACGTTCTCTTCCTCTTAATTTGTCCTCAAAACTAATTCTGATGGATAATATCATAACTAATTCCTAGCACTTCCACTTAACTTGGAATTCCGCCCCACCACCATCTACCCTTCCGCTGCTCATTCAACGTGCAAATCCGCCTCCACCACCATCTACCCTCCCCCAGCGAATTCAACCTGCAAAACCGCCTCCACCACCATCAACCCTCCCACTGCGAATTCAACCCGCCTCAATTTTTATACCCAACAAATAAAAAAACAGATAGGAAACCTTACCCAACAACTATTATATGAAAAAGCAAGAAAATAACCAAAGATTATCACAAGCAAAGAATCAAAACCTTGATTTGCATATGCGAAACCTTGATTCAAACAGCTCGTCGAGAAGCTAACGATTCAGAATGATGAACTGAAAACCTAGATTTCAAGATGCCATAGAGAACCCAGTCGATTTCGCGATCCATTTTCCATTTTGTGTTGTGGTTTTGTGAGAGAGGGAATTGATTTCCTTCGTTCGCTACAGGAGAGAAAGGGAGAGAGTTGAGAATTTTGTTTTGCGTGTTTTTGCTTATTTCCCTTGTTTTGTAGTTAATTCTCCAAAACTTGTGAGAGAGGGAATTGATTTCCTTCGTTCGCTACAGGAGAGAAAGGGAGAGAGTTGAGAATTTTGTTTTGCGTGTTTTTGCTTATTTCCCTCGTTTTGTAGTTAATTCTCCAAAACAAGGTTTTAGTCGTTTTCCATTTTCAGTTTGTTTTTTTTTTTTTCATTTTCCAAAACGCGTTTTCGAAAATAAGAAAGAGAACGCGTTTTCACTGTTTTGAAAAATTAAAAACAGAAAACGGTTTGAAAACGATAAAGAGAACAGACCCTAAGTAATTTAAGTTGTTTGGGTTCACTAAAAAGTGGACTAATTTTTTTTATGGAAAATGTCTTCAATTGTTGGGATGACTAGTTGAAACTCTTCAATTGCAAAAAGTTGCATATCAAAGAATCGTGTTGTTTCAAAATGAGTGTGACTATTTTAAAAGTTGCATGATGAAAAGTACCTTTTGATAGGATATAATCTACACCATTAAATATGAAAATGTATGATCTAATGGTTAAAATGAATTTTGTCCAAAAAATACGCCACTAGGAAGAGATACGAGAAAATCTATAAATATGACCCTCCTAATTCCATTTTATTTACTCCAAATCAATTCCATATAATTAATTTCTAATTGTTTCATTTTCCAAATTAGTTTAAAATAATTTTCAAATTATTTTCGAGTTTCGTTTTCGATATTTAGCAAGTGTACAATCAATCTTTGATTCACTCAGCAAAATTAATATTGTGTTATATTAATTTTGGAAGAAGTGTACAATTGCATATCATGTTTCATTTCATCTTCTTATATTCCTACGTTTCAATAAGTCACGATTTGATCGTAATATTCCTACGTTTCAATAAGTCACGATTTGATCGTATTTTCATGTAAGTATCTTGGTGTGGGTAAGTCGAAATTCTATACGGTATTTTGCACGCAAAAAAGGTTAATTGTCGATTATAAATTATGCACCAATTTTTCCGAGTAACCCAAGGATGTCTACTCTGGCATGTAAAGGGATTCTTCAAGAAGAGGTCAAGTTCCTTGCTAATTATGGTGTGTTTGCCAATCTGAATCAGAACAGATCCCAAGATTGGGGATTGTATAATGTTGGACCGGTCTTCGAACCCACTCAACATTCAAATATGAGTCAATAACTTAACTCATCCCTCGCTGATAATACACAAAGGCCAAAAAATTTCCTTATATGGCTTCCAGAATACCCTATTTACTGAACAGTTTGGTCAGGAGGATCTTTTGAGCTCAATTCTCGAACAAGTAAGCCTATTGATTTCTAACGATGGTTCAGTATTTCTTTTCTAAATTTCAATCATGACAGACTAATGACTGCATTTTTTTACTAATTCGAATATTCTTTTGAAATAGAAACAGGAAGGCACTGGACCAGTAGAAATTGAGTTTGGGTTAGCGTAAGAGTTACATATGCCGTTAGCTTAATTTACGTGGTACCTTTACATAGTTGCAGTTACAGCTGAAATTGACCTCTTGTGATCAAATGCTAGATATTCAGTTTTTACGTCTTCCACAACATAACAATCCACAGGTGGATAAGCTATGAATGAAGATGAAAGAAGAAATTCGCATGATATGCAAAGCATCCATGCAAAATCTTATTGGTTGCAGTATAATATTTGATTGTAGTATTAAAAAAATACGGTTTTAGGGGAAATTTTAGTTAAATTTTCATGATTGTTTTTGTTAACTTGAATGTGTTCTCTTAACTCAAATAAGATGAAATCATTTTTTTCTTATGCTTGAGAATTGTGATTGATCATGCTGTTTAAATCTCGAAAACGATAATGAACATCGAGACTGATTCATTTTTCACCATAAGTACGGTTATCAAGCTTCTTGACTCGAGAAACCCGATAAAAAATCTAGAACACACTAACAAAACTTCATTAACAAGAAAATAAAGTGCACCAGAAAATTCTCTAATCAATTGTTAAGTGCACCTCACCAACCAAACACAAAGCCATGTTTAGTGTCCCACTGTCTGGTAATGGTTCCACCCTCCTATTTTCTCTTTTCCTTAAGCAATAATAATCTATTTGGTGGGCACTTTTAGTTATTCCATAATGTCATGTTATATAATTTTAGTGTACAAATTGAGGGATTTAGATTTAGAATCTAACAAGTCAACATCTTATTCCACTTTCTCCAAGACCATGGAATTGATATTTAGCATAAATTGATATGGATTTTATTTGCCTTCGCTTTCTACTTGGTTCCTTTGGGCTTATTGACAAGCAAGTTAGGCATTGAGTTGTAAGACATAAATTTTCTTAGGCAACTAGAGTTCCAAGTTAGTGGAATCTATTAGCTAGTTTTTCAAGTTCAGTTGATTATTCTTTTTCGAGATGATAAGTGTATTTTATATACTTATTTGGACCGTTAAAGGTGTTTAATTGTCATTAATTTTGACAAATTATGACTTAATTAGATATTAATTTTATTTGTTAGGTAAAATTCCAGGCAAATTGGGTGAATTTAAAGAAAGAAACTAAAAATAGGCGAAAAAAAGAAGAAATACAAAGTTCGGATCAAATTGCAAATATCCTATAGTTGATTCAACCCATAAAACAATAATTCTAGATTGTTAGGAGTCAATTGATTGCAATTAGAAGTAAAAAAAAAATGAGTGAAATATAATCAGAGGATGTTCACGGACCAATTTCCAACTACACGTTATATATTTCTATCTGGAGATTGAGACCCCTTTTTGGTATAGTAAACGTTTGAGTTGGAAAAATGATATCTCTACAATAATTGTAATTCTTTGAGTTATCTTTCTAAACGCACTTTAAATCACCTTAATCGGATATCGAAAAAGAAAGTTATGACCAAAAAACTGAACATTGTACAGAAACATAATCATATGCGCGCGAAGACAAATTTTTTTATTTAATTCAAACTCTTTTCAAATCCAAATTAGACGTAATTTTTGACCTAATTTCATCTTATATAATGAAGGCATGGGAAGCCATTGAAGCATCTCTCGCACCTCTCAAATCACTTTCATATCATAAAACTATTCAAGAACGAGTGGCAAATTCATCATAAGTTGGAAAGGAAAACAAATCTAGCACGTGAATTAGATCAAGAAACATCAAAAACTTGAAGAACTAAGGCTTGGGATGAATAATCAAGAACGAGATTTAGACCGTGACATCTCCTTCTTATATTTATAAATTTGGGATGATGCTTTTCCATTCTTCTTTTTGTTTTATCATTAGAAACATGTTTGGCTAGATTCTTTTTATTGGATGAAAATAAACCCTATTACTTATTTATTTTTATTTAGACAAATAGTTTAGTAATTCTTATTTTCTTGATTATTTTTGCATTCTCATTGCATTATTTAATTGTTTAGCCATTAATTAGATAATTAGTTGCAGGTTGTGGTGTTAATAAGTTTAGAACACAACAAAATTAACATGTGTGTATGTTAAGAATAATATTTATCACTTATGCATTCATATAGATAATCTAAAAATCAATACATTCTATTCATTCGAATTAGGTTCCATCACATGGAGATCTAAATGCACATATTTAAATAAGTTGGGACCTAAAACTTCATTTATAAAAATTGAAGACCTAATATTCCATATGTATTGAAAGGTAAGAAAGTCTGGCCATAATTATTTCAAATATTGATCAGAAAGGGGAGATAATTGGGAAAGAAAAGGAGCCGACACCTATAGCCATCCCTATACCTCCTTTTTCTTAATAATTGAAAATTACAATGGAGAATCGTCTTTTTGTTTTAAAAGGTAATGGACATCCTATAAAAGTATCCTTAATTATTTGAGAATTTAGTAACCATAATTCATAACCCAGCCTGGAAAGTTTGATTGGTCACTTAAAAATGTGTCTTTTGTGTGCCTAATTCAAGAATAATATGCCATACATACCATCATAATGTACTCTAAAAAGTCAAAAAAGTTATAATCTGTCTTGTGGAATGAAGATTTCAATACAAAGAAAATGGCTGTATTTTCACACCTTAGCAAGGATTTGAACAACGTTATATTTACTGTATTCGTACCCACTTAGAGTCTATTTCAATGGGTCCATGTGACCATAGAGTGCATATATACACACACACACACAACAAGAAACAAAGAAAAACAAATAATTATAAAGTAAAAGAGGAGTAATTGAAATTGGTAAAGTGCATTCTTCGTTACAAAGAAATTAGAAAGTTCATAACTTCATCCACAAGGGAGAATCATTTATGCACACTTCCTTTTCTACTTCAAACTTTCTCAATTGATTAAAAATAAAATCAAATGACAACAGTGGATATACCATACACAGTCATAAAAAATTGATGCATCCACAACAAAATTAGTTACATTAATTCTTTTTTGCTATCTCGTTCAAATGTATTTATAATTTTATTCCGCGCAACCATATAAAAATTGAAAATTTATATTGAAAAATGAGAGAGAACAAATCTAGACTCAAACCGGGAAAGTAAAAGGCGTCGGTGCACCTTTTTTTTCTACTCGTACTTACTGTTTACTACTTGTATTATATAATGCTCTATTACTTTAATCTTAACCTTGAATCCAAGTACAGTGGACCGATTTGAGAATTCTCTACCACACCACACCTTTACTTTCCCTTTTCCTCAGCTCCCATTTCTTGGTTCTGAAATTTCTTCTTGGATCTCTATAACTTTTTTGTACAATTTTTGCAGAAATGGAGATTAATCGGAAAGTTCAATTCTTTTCGCTGAATCTTTTCTTGATAATATTGGCAAATGAGAGTTTGGTGGGTGCTGAAAATTCTACTTCATGGGTGGGATCAAAGTACCAGATTGAATGCACAATGTGTTCAGCGTGTGATAATCAATGTGATACTCCTGTACCATCACCGCCGCCGCCACAGCCACCTTCTCCACCACCACCATCACCATCACCACCACCTTCCACTACCACCAACTGCCCTCCGCCACCATCTCCTTCTGGATACAACAACCCCCCACCAGCAATCTACACTTACTCTTCACCACCACCTCCCCCGGGTGGTGTTATTGGATACTTCCCTCCGCCATACAAAAGCTATCCTTCAGGTCCTGCGCCACCACCTCCAAATCCAATTGTGCCTTATTTTCCATACTACTACCACAATCCTCCACCACCACCTTCATCGTCTCCACCCTTGAAAAATTCCATATCTTTCTTGATCACAATGCTTTTTGTACTTTTATTTTTCTCATAAAAATGAAAAAATGAAAAAATAAAAATCACTTTTATCATCATAAAATAAAGTGTCCGATTCACAGATCTTCAAGCTTGCTGAGCTGAGTTCTTGATCTTCATACCAGGTGGTGAAATTCGGAAAATTTCTGATTTCCAGGATTAGCCTTTTTGATTCATCGAGAAGAAGAAAAATGCAGTGGAGTAATCAGTAAATTCTTGACAATTTAAGTCTCTTTTCTTTTATGCCAATTATGTCACAATTTAATTAGATGCAAAAAATAGTCAAGTTTGAACATAAATTGTCATTGTTAAATCAAATCTTTGCACATTCCCTTCTTTATTATCGTCTTGTTAATTTTATTTATTTTCTCTACTTCATGCATGCAAATTTACTTCATATTGGTGGTAATTTGTTTCATGTTTTGATGAATTTACAGTTAAGTTCACTCCTAATTTTGGTTTAGTTACAATTGCTCAAGAATATTTGTCTATTTTATATGACTATTTACTTTATTTCAATTTAATGCTTTGGGCTGATGTCATTGATCACAAATCTAGCTAACAAAAGTTTGTATCTTTATTTATCTCACCTTTTTCAATTTTAAATCTGCAGAAGATTTTTATAGGATTAATTTAAAATGAAGATAAAATCTTAATAACTATAATCATAAAAAAAAAAAAATCAAGAAAAATTGGTATTAAATATAGCTTTCTTGTTGCATTAATCTGAACTCGTAACCTTCCACTTCTTGCAAAATATTTCGATTTCGATGTAGTAGGAACAAGCAATGTATTTTTTTTTTCATTACTCACAAATTATGTCATTTAAGTAGAACAAGTATATTTATACTTCGAATTAGTTACAAATTATGTCATTAAGTGGAACGAACGTTTATTTAACACGTGTACGATGAACTCATGAGGTACACTTGCATTGTCATAAATGCTATGTGTGATAATGCTAAGCAACGGTTTGTAAGCATTAAATCAATTGAGACAGTACAAGGTTGTAATCTGACAGTTGAGTTGTATTTGTATCTTTGCTTTGCTACACATTAATTAATAGGTAAAAATTGTTAGAAGAGGACATTAGAAGATTAGCTGGCTGCCAATGTAGTCTAGTGGTATGGATCCCTTCCAAATTTTATCTATTGATCCAGACAGAGATGGAGTGGGACTAAGATGGCTAGGGTCAATGACAGAAGAGTATTTTCAGACTACATCGGCAATTTTATGAGAAAAAAATTATAAAAACACTCAATCATGGAAAAAATTATAAAAACACTCAATCATGGACTACCACATCAGTCTGTTTTTTTTTTTTTTCATGTTTGTTCAACATTATTGGGATTATTAATGCCCAAGAAACTAAATCCCTATTTAGTTAGCCTAAAAAGTTAAATTGAAATCAACAATTAATTTAATTATTTATTTTATGGGATCCAAAAGTTTTAAACAATATATTATATCAACTTTTATCCTGATTTTTATTTAAACCAAATAGGAGCTAAAATCCGAACTACTAACCAGCAGTACATATAGTGCAAGTCACTAATAGAATATTACAAAAATGTTATTAGAGTATGAAGATCCCTCTCTCCATACACCGGCGCCCAACCCTACCACATCGATGTCTTCCATTCTTTCGGCCAACTCCACCACCACCGCCTCCTCTCTCCCTCAAATATCCTTCGATGTTGTAGTCCAAACTTGACTCAAACTCACCACAACCAACTACCTCTCTTGAAAAATTCAATTCCATACCTTATTAATTGGATATATATGATCTCATGGGGTATGTTGATGGTGCATATTTGCGTCCATCAGCCACCGTCAAAACTGATGGCACCACCATAGCTAATCCAGTATTTGCCATTAGATACGTCAATATCGACTTATTCTTAATGCACTTGTTTGATCCTTTTGGGATATAATCATGTTATGTTGCCTTCACCAAATCCTCTCATAAGGCTTGGACCTCTCTTGCAATGATCTAGGCTCAACCATCCTGCGGTCAAGTCATGCACTTAAGAGTTAAATCCAATCCACAAAAGACTCTAAAACCATTATCAAATGCCTCCATAGATAAACTTGCTCTCACGGATGCAACAGTCCATGGCGAGGATCTTACACTTCAAAATACTTGATGGGTTATTCAATATATCGTCTTCGATATCTGAGCATGAGAAACCCCAATGTCCTTTGACGAATAGCACAAAAAGCTTATTAGCTTCGAAGCTCATCTCCATTCCATCGCTGCAGTTGCCCTATCTGACCTCCTTGCTGCTTTTTACTCCCATAAATCCACCGTCTTCCTTCCAATCACACCCAGTAGGCGCCCATAATCGACCATCCTAGATGACCAATACAAATCGGCAATGAGGCTATTACCATCTGTGTCTACAACAAGGTTTCTTGTTGTGCCCATCGTGCCCCTCTTTTGCAAGCTACTCCACTTAGCAACGATCATCCCACACCTCATCTCTCGATAGCACTCCTTAGTATGGGATGTCGAGTGTCAAGAAGTTGTGGTGTCCAAGTGAAAACGGTATCGTATTAAGCTGTACATTTAAAATGGTAATTTTAATTTTGTAGTGTTGAAATTCATATTATTATTTTTAAAATTCTGAGGGTAGAAATTTGATGATAATTTGGGAGGGAAGAATGGAGATCAAATATGTGAGGTCCAAATAAATCCCCCCTTGAAGAAGTTTTGGACCAAACATTTTCCCTCCATTCTACCAAACAGATAAAATACATTAAAATAAAAATTAGTATTAGTATACATTATTTTCATAATACTAGACTAGACCTGTATTAATCCTCAATCATTAGTCAAAATTAACCAACTAAAATATAATAAATGTAATGGGCAAATCAAATTCCATTTATCATCCACTTGAAAAAGAAAAGTACAATTCTTTCTCTACTAAGCATAAACAGATCCACATGATAATGCCATTAAAAGAAAAGCCGCTTGTTCTTCCTCTCCCAACTTTCTCTTTTGAGCAGTATTTGATCTTGGTCTCTGCAATCCCACATCTCTACCAAATACCCACAATGAATTACCAACCCCTTTGTTGCTGCTGCTGCTGCTGGTACTATCTCCACTCATGCTTGTACTACTCTCATTGCTAGAGATGTTCTTTCTACTTGATGATTTCTTGGATTTCTTATCCTCTTTATTCACGCCCATTAATGCTCTCCTCTTTTTCCTGCTCCTAATCCCACATGCATTGCACAGTGACTGCACATTAAACCCAAACTCATACTCGGTTAATCATAAGCTTCTAAAATGCAAACCCCGAAATATTTATGTTCATATATACCTTGGGGCCAGCAGGGCCACCTCTCCAAAGGGGGGTTTTTGAGGTGCCACAATCAACACAAGTTTTGACCAGTTTTCCGTCAGAAGAGGAAGATCTATCAGGAGTTGGGGTTTGGCTATTCATGTCTTCAGATTCTGATCCCTGTAGTAATAGCAAATAAAATTAAACTTGATCACATCACAAAAAAAATCAAATTTATACTAAAAATAGATAAACGCTTACTTTATCCGACATTTGTGAGCTTTTCTTGAATGATCAGATAAAAAAAACAACTAAGATCACGCACTAGGAGAACCCAAATAATGAAGCAAAGTAGAGATCTAAGTGAAAACGAGCTCAAAATAAGCTAAACCCAGATCGGGAGAACACGGTTGATTGACGATTACACTACGATTAAACTTGGCTAAGCAGAGATTAAATTCAAATCTCTCTCTTGTAAATATTTATAAAGGAGAGAGAAAGGGTTTAGTGAATAAGCAATTTTGGCTAAGATCAGACATAGAATGGAGGGAGGGAGAAAAATTGAGAAGCTAAGATGGAGCGTAGGGGCGGTGCAGAGAAAAATAATTAGGGGTTGCGTGGTTTATGAAAACCCTAAGGCGTGCGGGAGATGAAAAGACGAAAAGGGGCTTGATTTAAGACCTTTTTACACAACATTACACCTACCAACCAAGTTGGTGAGGGCAAGTACAAAGAGGGATTTTGGAATTTTTCGTATCAGCCTTTCGAGGGATTTAGGGATATGATCAGGTGTTGCCGTCATAAGTTTAAAATCTTGTACAATAAAAAATTGTCAAAGGCTTTATAACTTTAAAGTATATTCGAGATACGTTCTAAACACAAAATATTATTTACTTCAAAGAGTTAATGCTTAAAAATGAGTTTTGAGAGGTTGCTTTGACTCTTTAAATTTAGAGAAACATACTCACTTTTTATTCTTAGCCCCTATTTGGCCTCCCATTATTTCAAATTATAATTTTTTGAATAATATTTTTTTTGGAGAAATGTGTGGTTGAAAAATATGTAAAAGTTTTTTATTTACGTATAATATTATTTTATAAAAGATTGTGTGATTGAAATAAAAGAGAGAAATAAGTTTTTGGGATAATGGGAGCCAAGTGGGAGATTAATGTACAATGATTACATTTAATACATTATAAGTTTTAATATTCTACTTCTTAAACTATTAAAATCACAATTAAATTAAATGGTCAATTGATATATAAAAAATTATTTTAAATAAAATATGATAAAAAATCAATAAATGTTTCTTTAAAAAAAAAATGAAGAGTCAAAATAGAGAGCTTATTGAAGTGTATAAGGATTTTGACTTTTTAAATTTAAAAATACTCCATAATACATAAAATGCGCTTCATAAATAAAGACTCTTGAAAATGCTATAAATAAATTTAGCCTTAGGATGAGGATACCATTTTTTCGATCTCTTTCCATTAAGGGATTATTTCTTTCCGTCTCATTCTTTTTTCATTCCCGCCTCATTTGGGGTCGGGGTTGGGGACGGGCAACTCTCAATTTCCACTTATGGGCCAGTTTAAAATTCTTTTATATTTTGATTATTAATTTTATTATAAAGAAATAATTTTATTAATCAAAGGGAAATTGGATGAGGATTGAGACCATGTTCCCAATTAATCGGGAACCGGCCTCGTTGCCATACCGAGATGGATTTCTAGTTAAATAACTACATGTTTCATTTGAGGAAAATATTGAGGTCACTTCACCCTTGCTGAAGAATGAGATTGAAGAATATTCTATGGGAATAAAACATGCGTTTAATTGGTATATTTCTAAGATGGATGTGTAATTTTATGCATGTAATAGTCTATAACTATACATGGTATATTTTTTATGTTCACATTAACGTATTGAAATCATTTTTTAAATATTTAGTAAGTTGAGTTTGAACTGCATAGAATTTATGATGATATCACATAAAATGTCTCCTCTCTTTTTCTTTATGTTATCAAGGTAATGTTTCTCAATTATGAATGGGGACAAGTTGAAACTGCGAGAAAGATTGCAAAGTTGGGGAATGAGAATTTGGAAGTGGGAGTGTGATTCCTCCATGATATTGTTGAAAACTCTAGAAAAATTATTGACTTCAGCTTCATTTGTTGCAGATGTCATCCTACTTCTTGATTCAGTTGGGTGGTGACTCTTTCCACTTCATTTCTTCTTCGAAAAATGTAGTCCACAATTTGACGTCTTTGTTATTAATACAAGTCGTTATAGGTTATGAGTTAATAGTCGTCCTCGTTTTAATTCTTCCATTGTAACAAAGTGTCTTTGTTCAAAAACAAGAAGTGTATTATACTAAACATTCAAGTCCTATTGCGCACTATATCCAAAATGGAATTCTCTGGCTTCTTTCTATCTAGACTAGAAAGTTCCATTCGGCCAAAAGGTTTTTAACTTTAGACCGTGGAATCATTTAGAAACAACCTCTATTTTACATTTGAGCCAAAGGTTTTCCAAGTCTCAATCTCCATGTCTGTCGCATAAATATGAAAACAATAGTTAAAATATATAAAATCGCATATTGCTCCTCTCAACATAATACCTTTTAGAATAAAATATTCAAGTCTTAATATGGTATCACGAATGCAAAGTTAAACAAACAATTTGTTTCATCCATGTGGTAGAATTTTCTTTACCACGTAAAATGGTAACACCTGTTGTAACTGGAATGAAGAAAAAGAACCTTTCTCACAATAAATAAATAAATAATGTTGTACTTTACTATGGTTGTAAAATGGCAACACCAATACGAATTACTCTATTTGTACAATCTACTTTCACAATATTGATTGACAATTCAAATTTGATAATATCATATTCATCCATTTCAAAAAGGTATTTTTTAAATTAATTACCCGAATTTTGACAACATCAACATTGTAAATAATTATTGTCAAGTATGATTATACAAATAGCAAAATTATCTAAAGTTGTTGCTTGGTTAATCCAATTCCAATGCCACTCATCAACCATTTTTAAATGAGATAATTATTTAACATGGTATCAAAACTTTTAAGTAGAATATGAGACGAGATCAATGTACTAAAGATTAAATTTAAATATAAAAAAAAAGAGTCTTCTCTATTTTCTTTTGATTAAATGGGCGTATGTATAATTTTTCTGAATCTAATCTGCCTAAGATCTATCTTATTGTTGACTCTAGCCGCCAACCATTTCTTTGAAATGGCTAGTGAAGTACAAGCCTACAAGGATAGATATTGATACAAGGATGTTGCTATATATACATTAAGATTAATATAAAAGATTATATAAAGTTACGTGGTACTTTACCATTTGTCAGTTTAAAATACAGTCAACTTTTTTATCCCCTATTTTTTCTCCACATCATTTCATGTAATCCTTAATGTACAATTTTTATATAAAAGTAGCATAATCCAACGTGAAAACCCTATAGACGAGGCTTTGAGCTTTATTCATTTAATAAATCAATTTATTTTTTGTAGTTAATTAAGACAAAGCCGAAGTGACAGACATCAAATAATATATATAAATTATTATGTTCCTGTCTTTCCAATGGAACTATGGTACTAAATGCCACACCATAGTGAGAACGGAAAAATAAAAATGAAAAATAAATAAAATAAAAAGATTCTTTCATTCTATCAGATCATATCATGTTACTCTTCTGATCTATTATATAAACATTATTTTGCACGATAGATAAAGAAGAAAAAAGAAGGGAATGACAAATTACTGGTAAAACAGCAAATGAAATAGATTGGTCATAGACCATTTTGTTGTTTATAGGAGACAAGACAAAGAGGACACAGAATTAGGACCACTGCATTGATTGAATATCACAGATTCACAACTGTTTCTTTTATCCAATGAACAAAAAAAAAAAAAGACATTTTGCCAATCCAAAATTTTATGTGAATCTCAAATAAATATCGAGATGAGATGAGATGACTTTGAGGGCATATGGAGAAAAAAAAAATTATTACATGAAGAAGTTGTTGGAAATTTAGTTAATCATGTACAACGAAAAATAAATTATTTATCAATTCCCATCATAGATCTGTTTTGTGTTTAGATAAAAACTGTGTTTAGAATAATATTTCTGATGAATTCTGCTAACCCTTTTGCTGATTCTCGAACTCAAATGATCATGATCTGCGATCCAAGTTATCCAATTGTCTAGCCTCCAACGATGATCCACACAAAGAACAAGAATGATGGCTAGAATTTTCTTTTCTTGTGCTTTAATGAATTATTCCATATAGTTTTTAAACTCTAGCAGCCTAATAATATAAGCTCAAGTGGGCTTAACTCGTCTCTTAAGCTTAACTTGATCCAATATTTAATTAATCAAATTAATTAAATTTGATCTATGAATTAATTTATCCAATTAATTAATTCTGGCCAATTAATAAGCAACTCAATTAATTAATTATCCAACACTTACTAATTAATTAATTAGTGAATCTCATTCTTCTAGTTCTCTTTTGTGTGTGACCCATTAGGTTATCAATCACGATACCTAACGATGTGAATTATTATTTTGATCTAATAAAAATCGACAAATTAAAACACCCCTTTTAATTTATTACTAATTCACATTCGTCGTCCCAAATTGATATCTAGCAATGTGTCAAGACAATAAATGTGACGGGAAATGTCACGTGGCGTGACAAAACCAAAATTATTCGTTTACCGTGAAACTATAATCCTTTTGTCAATATGATCCGATCAATTACGAGATATGTATATGTGTCAATCTCGTTTATCGATCATGTCTTTTTTTCCACTGTTAAGTCAATGTATTTCGACTTATGAGTTCACCATGACCAAAGATTTCATTATCAACTTAACTAGATAAAATGTAGATCATAATCTCTTACTATCTAAGAGTGACGAATCATCTATTGATCATTCACAATCTTCATATGATTCTTGACGTATATGAACGATATTGTGTTAGCGATCATTGGCAGAGCAACATTCAACATCAGCAAAGTATGATTGTTTTCATATAATGCGCTATGATGACATCAAGCCAAAGGACCAATTCCATTACCGAACGTTAGAAATTAACCACTGACTCAGATAGTTATCCATGTGGAATCTCCCCAACGGATCTACAATATTTTGTTTTATAACAAAACATCAAAGTGTTCGTTCAAGTGTCACCGCACTTTAACTTATGAGATCAGCTACTTACTTTACAAGTAAGAAATACCACACGTGATGGTATATTTGTATAACGATATCCATATCTCAATATTACATACGACCATGGAAGATTTAAGATTTAATCATATATAATTTGTATCTTATAATCACAACTCTTTGTGATTAACCAAGACTTGAATCTACGGATTTTATTATTTAATTTATTAGAGTATTAATTTAATTAAATAATAGATCTTACCATAAATATACATTGATTATATATATATATTAAAAGTGTTCATATCCAAAGTTGATTGGACATAGGGCATAACACTTACAAACTCTCACTTGCACTAAATCCAATCACTTATATATCTTATACTATAAGAGTCTACATGAAGATCATGTTTATTCTGCGATAACTCTTTCAGTGGATCTTCAATTTAATAATTTGTGGGAATTTGTTCTTTCTTTACGTCATTTCATAGTATTATCTTTCCGATGAGATAATACCGCCTTAACACATGTTTGGATATTTGATGAGATCTTAGTTCATTTGCTTACACAATGACTCCATTGTTATCACAATGCAAAAGAATGTGATCAACAATATTAGAAACTACTCTAAGTTCATTAATGAACTTCCTGATCCAAACCACAATTTTTGTTACTTTCTAAAGCAATGTTGTATAAGGCTTCTACTATTGAATCAATGATTATTTCCTGTTTGGAACATTTCCAACACACCGCTTAAGAGTAAACCAATATCCTATTTGAGATATGCTATCATTCTAGTCTGACTAGAAGTTAGCATTAGTGTAT
>CAIGRP010106955.1:0-20159 GCA_903798385.1 Fraxinus cuspidata | reverse complement strand
GTTCTGACCCACTGGCTGTTGAGGAATGGGTAAGAAGTCTGGAATGTATTTTTCGACACATTGCTTGTACAGCTGCACATAAGGTACTATGCACGGAGTTTATGTTTGTTGGAGCAGCCAGTCACTGGTGGGAATCTGTCTTACGTACTAGAACCGAAGAATAGCAGCGTAACATGACTTGGGAACATTTTAAGGATGAAGTGATGTCGAAGTACTTTCCACAGGCTTTGAGAGACTTTAAGGAATCAGAGTTTCTACAGCTCAGACATGACAACTTATCACTTACTGATTATGAAAGACAGTTTAACCAGCTCTCAAGGTATGCCCCACACTTGGTAGATACATAAGTTAAGAAGATTTGAAGGTTCGAAAATGGACTATTCCCAGGAATCGGCTTGATTCTTATGTCACTTAGTTTCACTTCATATCGTGAAATGTTGGACAGAGCTCATGCCATTTCGTATCAGAGGACTATATTTGAGCAGTATGCCAAGCAGGGTAAGGAGACATTGAGAAAAATAAAGTGAAACAATCAGAGCAAGGACAGATGTAACTGGCAGAGTAAAAGACCAAGCACAAGAGTTAGTATCAGTAGAACAAGATGAAGTATTACACCATGTCCTAAGTGTAATAAATTTCACAGGGATTAATGCTTATTTGGAAAAAAACATGTGTTTTCGGTGTGGTAAACCGGGACACATTGCTTTAAACTGTATATAGCCTTTACACAAGAAGGATGACGATCAGGACAAGAACAAAAAAGGGAATGCTCGAGTTTTTATACTAAATCAGCATAAGGCGGAGCATGACCCGAATGTGATAGCATGTATTTTATTATTATTCGAAGTACCTATTTATGTTCTTGATTTTGAATCCCCTATCGCTAATTCTAACACTATAATTATGAAAACATGTATTCTATTACTATCTGATGTACCTGCTTACGTACTTTTTGACTCTGGGGATACAAATTCTTTTATATTTGCATCCTTTGTTGCTAGATTTAACTTTGCATGTGTGAAAACGAATAATAAATTACAGGTTAGCATCCCTTCAGGAAGAACACTTTGCACAAATTAGATGACTAAGGCGATGAAGTTAGAGATTGACGGAAAAGTACTACCGGCAGACTTATACCTTTTAGCGATGAAAGAATTCGATGTTATTTTAGGCATGGACTAGTTAGGACTCAATCATGTAACCATTCGATGCCATGAGAAAGAAGTATTATTTCATAGACTGGAAGATGAAGAGTTCCATTTCTTTGGAGCAAAATTCAAGTTCTACCTCGTCTTATATCGGCTTTGTAAAAGGAAAAAATTATGAGAAATTAGTCATGACAGGGATTCTTAGTTAATATCATTGGTTCCAAACATACAGAAATAACTGTTAATGATATTAACATTGTACGAGACTTTGCATGCGTATTCCCAGAAGATTTACCAGGCATTCCACAAGATAGGCAAGTGGAATTTACAATTGACTTGATTCCCGACGCGACACTAGTTTCTAAGGCCCTGTATAGAATGGCACCAAAATAACATCAAGAATTGAAGTTACAGTTGGAGATGTTGCTTGAAAAAGGTTTCATTCAACCGAGTGTATCTCCTTGGGGTGCTCCAATACTCTTTGTGAAGAAGAAAGATGAGAGTATGAGGATGTGCATTAACATCGAGAGTTGAACCATCTGACTATCAAATATAGATATCCACTTCCAAGAATAGAAGATTTATTCGACCAGTGAAGGGGTGTAACGGTGTTTTCAAAGATCGAATTGAGGTTGGGGTATCATCAGCTGAAGGTTAAGGTAAGCGACATATCGAAAACTACTTTCAAGACTCGTAACGGATATTATAAATTCATTGTCATGCCCTTTTCTTTGAACAATGCTCCAGCTGTATTAACGGATCTAATGAACCGAGTGTTCCATTAGTACTTAGACTAGTTAGTCATAGTATTTATTGATGACATACTCGTGTACTCTACAGATAAAAAACAGCATGATGAACAACTCCGAGTCGTACTCGAAACTTTGAGGAAAGAGAGATTATATGCCGAGTTCAAGAAATGCGAATTTTGGCTCGATCAAGTGGGTTTCCTTGGTCACGTAGTTACCGCCCAGGGTATTGAGGTAGACCCAATTAAAGTGGAAGCAGTAACAAATTGGCCTAGACCGACCAATGTGGGTAAAGTTCACAATTTCTTGGGTTGGCTGGCTACTATATGAGATTTATTGAGGGTTTCTTGAAAATCGCTGGTCCAATGACTCAATTGACTAGAAAGGGGGTGAATTTTCAGTGGACAGAAAATTGTGAAAAATGTTTTCAGGAACTTAAGCAGAGATTAGTTTCGGCTCATGTATTGACGATACTGAAGGTTAGGATGGATTTGTAATTTATAGTGACTCCAAGTAGGGTTTGGGTTGTGTTCTGATGTAACATGGAAAGGTGATTGCTTATGCCTCGAGACAATTGAAGCAGTATAACATAATTATCCTACGCACAACTTGGAACTTGCAGCGGTAGTTTATGCTTTAAAAATGTAGCATCATTATCCGTATGGAGGGAAGTGTGAAATCTATATGGACCATAAGAGTCTCAAATACTTCTTCACACAGAAGGAATTGAATATGAGACAGATGAGATGGCTAGAGTTAGTAAAAGATTACGACTGTACAATTCTTTACCATTCGGGTAAGCCTAATGTAGTCGCAGACGCCTTAAGTAGGAAGATATGATCACAGTTAGCAGTTTTACCTATGGTGTAGGAACACTTGGCAAAGGACTTTGAGAAACTGAGATTGGAAGTCATCACCTCACCAACTCAGGCTACAGCGAGAATAAAAGCATTTATGATTCAACATACTCTTCGTGATTGAATCAAGGAAGCACAAGATAAGGATCTATTCCTACAAACAATTAAGGCTGATGTTGGTTCAAACGAACGTATAGGGTTTGAAGTATCTGTAGATAATGCGCTAACTTTTAGAGGAAGCTTGTGTGTACCTAAAAATGAAAGTATAAGAAACGAGATATTGGAAGAGGCTCATTCCACCCCGTATGCCGCACATCCTGGCAGTACGAAAATGTATCGAGATCTTCAAAATACATTTTGGTGGAGAAATATGAAGAGAAGAATTGGTCTGTTTGTAGAGAAATGTATTGTCTGTCAGCAGGTCAAGACAGAACATCAAAGGCCATCAGGACTGTTGAAACAATTGGATATTTCATAATGGAAATGGGAATACATAGCGATGGACTTTGTAGTGGGTTTTTCGAGATCAGCAAGAGGTCACAATGCTATTTGGGTAGTGGTTGATCGTTTGATGAAGTCTGCCCATTTTCTGTCAATCAAAGTAAATTTTAATATGGAACAATTTGCATAGTTATATATTAGAGAGATAGTCGAATTGCATGGAGTTCTAGCCACCATCGTTTCAAATAAAGACCTATGGTTCACATCGAAATTTTGGAAAAGCTTACAAGGAGCCATGGGGACGAAATTGAAATTTGGCACTACTTATCATCCACAGACGAATGGACAATCAGAAAGAACCATTCAAACTGTTGAAGTTATGTTGAGGGTATGTGTTTTGGATCTTGGCGGTAATTGGGAAACACATCTACCATTAGTGGAGTTTGCTTATAATGATAGCTTTCAAGCCATTATATGCATCGCTCTATATGAACCTCTTTATGGTAGGAAGTGCAAATCCCCTATCCATTGGGATGGGGTTGGAGAAAATAGAATTTTGGGTTTCTAAAATTATTGAACGAATAGTTGAGGTGGGTGATGGTAGAAAAAAGGATTTAGAGTTTCAGGTGGGTGATAAAGGTTTTCTGAAAGCAGCACTAATGAAGGGAGTATTGAGATTTGACAAGAAGGGAAAGTTGAGAACACGATATATTGGACCCTTTGAAATTCTTGAAAGGATTGGCATTGTGGCTTATCGACTTGCCTTACCACTTGAACTCGCAGTAGTACATAATGTGTTTCATATTTCGATGCTTAGAAAATACGTTCATGATCCCAATCATGTCGTAAGTTACCAAACTTTGGAAGTACAAAAAGACCTATCATACGAAGAAGTTTTGACGATGATTTTTGATAGGAAAGTGCATCAACTCAGAAATAGATAAGTTCATCTGGTCAAGGTTCAACGGTGAAATCATGGACTGAATTAGTCAACTTGGGAGGATAAGCTTAAAAACAAGTATTTAGAACTCTTCGATTAGCTAAGGTAATTTTCGAGGACGAAAATATTTGAGGAGAGATTGTAAAGTCCAAAAAAAAAAAAGTATATAATAATAATAACAATAATAATAACATAGTAGAATTAATTATTCTATGTACTATATATTTTTGGAAAAGTTGGGGGGACTAAAATGAAACATTTATTAAATTCAATTTTATTTGGGTAAAATATTTACATATTGATAGAATAATGATAAATATATCAATATTGGACTTGTTGGATAGCTCGTAATTAATCATATATATTATGCTCGAGAAAAAGTTAATTCGGATAATCGAGACTCAGTTATCGAGGTCGATAGATATCGTCTTAAATTGTTATTTAATTAAGTCAATGAGTTAGAATAAGGGGTGGCACATGTAGAGTATGTTATCGATAAATTATTAATTGATTCTTTTATTAAAAAAGGATTTTGTATTAAAAAAATAAAAATAAAAAATGTGAGGCAACCACATGTGTAGGAGAAATTGAAAATGTGTCAATTGATTTTATTTTAATACTATTTAGTTGCCTTGATTTTGGAAAATCGGTAATGATAGCATGCCACTTTTGTTGGATGGGAAATGAAGTGATTTTTTTAATTGTATGGATTATTGGGATTTTGACATTTTTTTGGGGGTGGGAGGTGGGGGACACGCTATTCTATAGATTTTTAGGCTATTTTCCCAATTCAACTTTAAATACATGCAAAGTAACCATTATCTATCTTAAAGAAAAAAGGAAAAGAGAAAAACATAGATTCATATTATAGCGACAGCAATCAGAAATTAAAGATTTGGGAACGTGAATTTTTTTTTTTTTTTTTCTTTCAACCATTTTTTTTTATCAAACGAGGTAGGATTACGAGGTGCAAGTGATGTTATTCCGTTTAAATTATTTATTTTCATGTTGATAATCTTATGCTAATGAAAGTTATAATATGATACGATATGAAATGGCCATCCGGTATCAAAGATATGATATGTTATGAGCTTTTACTAGTTTCTATGAAATGACGGTATGATATTTTTGACCCATGATTTAAATATTTTTTTGGGATTGTACAATTAATTTGTGTCATATTGAGTATTTCCATATACTCACCCATTTTCCCTACTTCACAGGTTAGAACGGGTCGCTGGTTGGCGGGCGATGAGGGTGCAGTCGTGGTGTCAAGATTTATGGAGTTCAGTAAAAATAATCCGGTGTAACAAGGAATTTTTTTAAACTTCAGCAATTTTTCTTAGTTTTATTATGTAAGGATTTATTTAGAAATTTAAGACATGTTTTATTAGATTATAAATTTAAAACCTTGTTATGCTTTATTAGTGAAATTAATATTTTATTATTTATTTAAAAAAATAGATATGCATTTTTTTTAAAATACTTATTTGGTTATGAGTTGTTATCAATTTAATTGTGCCTGTTAATTTCATATATTTACATTGTTAAAATTAATAGTTTTGGTAGGATTTAAAAATTAGATTTTGTGTTGTTACAAAGCTAGACTTGTTGAAAAGGTTTTACTCAAAAGGAAGGTAGTGATTAGACAGTAATCTTTTTTGCTATTGTGAAATATACTACTATTAGATGCATGCTTGCTCTCGTTGCTCAATTTAAATGTGAGCTTGATCAATTAGATGTTGAAAATGTTTTCTTGTATGGTGAGTTAGATGAAATAATTTACACGAGATAGCCTATTGATTTTGAAAAGCGAGATCCTGAAAACACTGTTTATCTATTAAAAAGATCATTTTATTGCTTAAAATAAGCACCTACGTAGGGTACAAAAGGTTTGAAACTTTTGTTCTAAAACTTGGTTTCAAAAGGAGTCATTATAACACCTGCTTATACTGTAAAGGTGAAGGTGATGGAGGTAAAAATTCTTTGTATTTAGTCAGTTATGTGGATGATATGCTGCTTGCTAGCTGTTATTTATCTGAGATTGATAATATTAAATTGAAATTGAAATATGAATTTCAAATTTTGATATAAAGGATCTTGGTTCGGCTAAAAAGATACTAGGCAGGCAGATTTGGAGAAATAAAGAAAGGGACTTGATATTCTTGAATCAACATGATTATGTGGTTAAAATTTTGAAAACAAATTAACATGTATGACTCCAAACCTGTAACCTTACCTCTTGTTAATCATTTTAAGTTATTTTCTGAATATTGTCCTAAATTTGAAAATGATTGTGCTAGGATGTTTGAAGTTCCTTATGCAAATGCTATTGGTTATGTTATGTATTTGATGATTCGTACAACACATGATCTTGCATTTAGTATTAGCATATTAAGTAGATTTATGAGTAACCCTAAGGAAGAACACTTGAATGCTTTAAAATGGTTATTAAGATATCTTAATGATGCAACTAATTTAGGTTTAATGTTTAAATCAAGTAAAGATGGTGTAAATTTGAAGGGATATACAGATTCTGATTTTTTTTGGAGATAGAGATAATAGTTGATCAACTTCATCCTATTTTTATACATTATGTGGAACTGTTGCTAGCTAGAAATCTCAACTATAAAAGGTTGTTGCTTTATCTATATATTTCTAATACTAATGAGAGGAAATGTAATTAAGCGATTTATTGTCTAAACTTGGATTTGTTGATAATCATGCAATATTATTTCTTGATAATCAAAGTGCTATTCATTTCAGTAAAAATCATATGTTTCATGATAGAACAAAACATTTTGATGTTAAACACCATTTTATAAGAGATGTGATATCTAAAGAAATTTTTAGAATTGGTAAAGTTGCAACACAGTTCAATCCATCTGATATGGGTACTAAAGTAATTCCTTTAAATAAATTTGCTAACTGCTTAAAACTTTTATATGTTGATTCTTTGTAATGTATGTACAAGTATTTAGTGCAAGTGAAAAAAGTGAATTTGTGGTAATGTTCTTGGCTACTCTTACATTCTCAAATTCTAGTAGCAAGGTGGAGAATGTTGGATTCGAACCCTGGTCCGAATATTGGTGCTTCCAGAATTTTGTGTTAAAGTCGTCTTTGTATTAAATGTAACTTTATTAATGACGCGGTTTTAACTGGATTGAGACACGTGGCTTTATCTTGGAAATTGATTGCTGAATTCTGGATGTTTTTATTACTCTTGTTTTTGCCATTTCACTTGGCACATTTCGAAGGGTTTTTATTCTAGCTGAGTGCTATGGTTTTGAGGAAAACTCTCTCGGTTGTCTAGGGTCTCTTGGTTTGTTTTTCATCTCTAAAATTTCTAATTTAAGGATTACAATCTGTAATCTTTAGCCTCTGATTGTGATATTTGAGTGAATATCTGTAAGAGTGTTGAGTTCTTTTGAGATACTTTCAGAGGGTTTGAGAAGATTTTTGTTGATTCTTTGTAGATTGATCGTTGCCATTTTGGGCTATTTAGTGTAATCAAGCATAATCCAATTTATTGGATGCTCAACGGGGGACGTAGGCATTGGAGGTGGTCGTTGTACCTCTGAGCTTAGACCGAAAGAAATCTCGTGTTGTTTTTAATTTCTACACTTTTATTTTTTTGTAAGAACGTTTATTGTTACTTCTTAACACTAATATCATGTGAACTTGGTCCTACAACAAAGATACAAGAAGAGTCTCCTTTGCCTCATTTCATCTGGAGGGTGAACCAATCATGATAAGAGGCGGACCTACTTGAGGACGAGTGGGGGCCGTCGCCCCTACTCAAATTTCAAATTTCCCGATTTTTCTTCAAATTTTCCAAATTTTTTAGTTTTTTTTTTGTCCAAGTTTTTTTAAGTTGTGAGATTGTTTTCCAAAGTTTTTTGGTTTCGCCCCCACTCAAATTTCAGATTTCCCGATTTTTCTTCAAATTTTCCAATTTTTTTAGTTTTTCTTGTCCAAGTTTTTTTAAGTTTTCAGATTTTTTCCAAATTTTTTTGGTTTCGCCCCCATTGAACTTTCTGGGTCCACCCCTGATCATGATGGCAGTAGCTGAACCGAACTTACAAGGAAGAAGGACATGAGGTGACATGGATGATCTTTGTAGTAGATTTGTGGGCTCGATTTGGACCCACTGATTATGAAGATTTTGACTAGGAACTGTCCCACATTAAGCAAACAGGCTCCTTACGAGAATATCAGCAGGAATTTGAGTAACTAGGCAACCATGTGCAAGGATGGACGAAGAAGGCATTAATGGAAACATTCATGGGAGGCCCAAAACCTAATATAGCTGAAGAAACCATGATGTTCAAGCCAAAGACAATGAAGGAAGCAATCAATCTTTCTCGAATGCGAGATAAACATCTTCTTTGCTAACCTAGATTCGTGAGGCCACCTCCAACCAACTGACAGCAGTTATATCTCCCTATCCCTACAAAGACTAACCTGACTTCCCAGTCAAACGGACTCTCATGTGAGAAGATGCATAGGCAAATGGCTCAAGTGTTATGTTTCAATTGTAATGACAAATTCACTTCAGACCACAACTGCTTCTGACCACAGTTAATTCTCTTAGAGGTACCCAGAGGTGCTAGTCGCATCACTTCAGAATATGTTACGACTGAGAAGTTGAAAGGTGACGAACCAGAGCCCCATCTAGAATTCGAAATATCATTGTCTGCGCCGATAAGATGGGCTTCACCAAGAACCATGAAAGATTGGTTCATTGGAAGTAGTGGTGCTGATAAACAATAGCTCAAAACACAATTTCATCAATGATCGAGCGGCTCACCTTTTTCGACTGCGTACAGTACCAATCGAATCATTAGGGTAAGAAAGGTTGAAATGCCTAAGCAGGTTTAATAAAATCCAAGTGAACCTGTAAGACATCCCATTCATGCTGACTCTCTACGCTCTTTTAATCGTCGATTTAGTACTTGGTGTCCAATGGTTGCAAATGCTGAGCTCTGTAGGATGCAATTGGAAGCAATTGACAACAAAATTCCAATGGGAGATACAACCAGGAAGTTACAAGGGATTGATCATCAACCAATCTAGTCCGTCTCTCTCAAGGAAATGTTTAAGGAGCTTCATCAAAGGCAGTCCCTATTTGCTGTCAATTTGCAATCATTGGCCAACGTGGTTCAAGAGGCATGTAACCCAACACACAACAATTGTTAGAGCAATAAATGGATGTATTTCAAGAGCTCACCCAATTACCACATGTGAGAGAAGTGGACCATTGTATTCCTCTCAAGGTTGGGATGGAACCTGTCAACATTTGACCATATAGATACACCTAATTCCAAAAGGTTGAGATCGAGAAACAAGTTCAAGAGATGTTCAACCAAGGAATCATAAGGCCAAGCACCATTCCTTTCTTGATCCCATGTTGTTGGTAAAAAGGACAGTAGATGGCAATTTTTACGGATTATCACGCACTCAACGTGATCACTATCAAGGATCGTTTTTCCATCCCAATCATGGATGACATGTTGGATAAGTTAATGGTTCCTCCTATTTTACCAAGACGGATCTCAGAGTAAGGTGCCATCAGGTAAGGGTCCATACTCCAAATATCCCTTAAACTGCTTTTAGAACACATAACAGTCACTATGAATACTTGGTTATGCCTTTTGGCTAGTGTAATACGCCATCAACCTTCCAAGCCATAATGAATTCCATCTTTTGTACCCTACTCAAAAAATTTATCCTAGTATTCTTTGATAATATTTTAGTTTATAGCCCTACTTGGGTAATGCATTGAGTGCACTAAGACACAATCAGTCTTTCATCGAAACCAACAAATGTTATTTGGCAAAAACAACAAGAGTATTTGCTGTTGATTTTTATATCTCGCAAGTGTACGCATTGTAACAAGTATGGATCAACGATTTCGGATATCATTACCACGATAAATAATATCTAACAATTGGTTTAATTATTTCTAACTTCAATTTGATCAGAAATATAATTGAAGTATGAATGTGGATGCTAGGACCTACAATTTTACCTATATCCCCTTTAATTCGCCAATCAATATTCATTATTATTGTAGTGTACGGTCGAATTCTTCTAAAATATTCAATTTACCGATCTCGAGTTATTATTGCATTTGTTTAACTAATTCAATTTCATATGTCTATGTGAATCAATTTTAGTTAAACGAAATATTAGTTCTAAAAATTCATCTAATGACCGTAATAATTATTATAGGTATCTCCACACATTATATTAAATTATCGAATCTTAATATGTGGTCTATCTAGTACTCACCTCTCGACTCGTAATATATTCACAAAATCATTGAATTAGTGAACAAGTAATTCAAAGTATTAAATTCATGAATAAAATCAACACATGTATTTAAAGAACTAGAATCTTAAATAAAAAAATAAAGGGTCACACATAGATACAATGTTGCCCCATCTGTGAATTTAGCTACTCATAATAATGAAAGAAAAACAAAAAGTATAGAGTTCATAAGCCGGTTTTGAAATCTTGATCATTGAAAGAATTTGATCTTGTACCAAGAATCTTCTTCAACCTTAAAAGTCTACAAACCATAACTTTGCTATTTAATCTTGATAATTATGTGTTTTTTCTCACCCAAATTGTGTAGAACTCCTTCAAAAGTGTCAAAAACTTATGTTTATACTCTTCCTTACGTTTATGTTGAATGTAGGGTCTTTATGGATTTCAAAACTAGCCAAAAATCTTGTGTACACACTATACATGTAAGTAGGTCATTGAGACTGAACATCCGGACCCTCCGGGTTGTGTTCTGTTTCATTTTATGTTTCTGCAATTTTGTTTGGTGTTTGAGAACTTCGATCCTTAGTATTTGTGAATTTGGGACCTTATAAGAGGAATCAGAGCTACGTTTCTGGGAATAAGCTAAGCCAGGGTTTTTTTGGGAATCTTGGTGTAGATCCAAGGTTCTAGGTTGAGAGTTTTATAAATCGTGAGGCAAAATTTATTTTTTCTTCTTAACTCGTTTGAACTCACCGTAAACCCTGATTAATCTTTTGTTTCTACTGCGTTTTGGTGAGTTTGTTGAAATCTGACTCGTACTAAGTTTGGCAAGTTGAGGTAACTCATACTAATTCTTGCTGAGTTCATGACTCACTGCTGAGTTTCACTGAGTCTTGATGACTCGTTGCTTTCTTGCATCTGTTTTGGAATTCTTGGTGCGATACTGGTATTCTCTCATTGCTATCTTCATTCTGAAACATTAAGGTTTCAGACTCTGGTATTTTCTAAAACCTCTCCTTTATTTTCTGTATTACCGTTAAGTTTTGGAATTGGTTATTAGGGTAAGTAATCCTCTGTCGCTTTTCTTTGTGAGGATCTGAGAATCTGAGGGAGCAGTGGAATCCAGGGTTACCAGCCCTTAAACCCTTTTCAAATGATAACAATTTTTTCAGAAGTGTTATTACATTGATTTGTAAATTGCATGATAAAGATATATCTGTTATTATCTTCTTAATACAGCTGCCCACTTATCTTGTTCATTTCAATAAAGTGTCTGAATCATTATACTCTTTGTGTTGTATAATTGCAATTTTGTGTACATGTATGTCATCATGTCCAGTGCACATAAATTTAAACTTGAGACGTGGAATGAGACTTGAGACTTCAGTCTCTGGCGCCAAAAAATGAGGGCTCTATTACTGCAACAAAGATGTGTTGCAACCATTAATGGTCAATGGGCTGCAGAAACTAGTGCCTATAGGAGGCAAGAATTAGATGATCGTGCATGTAGTTCTATTTTCTTACACGTATCTAATAATGCGATTAGAAAAGTTGGTGAGACTACTTCTGCACAGGCTTTGTGGACTAAGTTAGAAGATCTTTATCTGACTAAGACCATAGCAAACAAATGTTATCTCCTATGGAAATTCTATAACTTTAGGTTTGATCCCTCCTCTGATTTAGAAGAAAATCTTGACAGGTTCACAAAATTAATTCAGGACCCAGTTGATTGTGATGATGAGCTCTCTGATGACCAACAAGTTGTTACTTTACTAAACTCTCTTAGTGATAAATATAAGGATATCAGAATTGCTTTAGAATATTTGGGGGGGGGGGAGACAAGATCTCACTATTGATATAATAACATCAACCTTAAGAAATAAAGATCTTGAGTTGAAAGTTGAGTCAAAAGACTGTAAATATGGGGAAGGATTGTGCATAAAAGAGAAATTGAATTATTATAAGAAACAACCCCCATACAACTATACTTCTCATAAGAAAGGAAAACTAAAAATTTTAGATTCAAAGAGATGAATAAAAGTCATGTGAAACCCAAGAACTAAGTTAGAAAATGCTACTACTATGGTAAAACATGATATGTGATAAAAGATTGTTTCAAGAAAATCTCAGTTATGAAAGATAGGAACAATTCTGATGGTTCTGCAGCTCTGGTTTAGAAGAATGAACCTGATATTCAAGGAGTGGTTCTTATGTGTACCACCAAAAGAGACCCAAAGGAATTAGTCATTAACTCTGGTTGTACTAGAGAATGTTTTTCTGAATTTGCTGACCTCAATGAAGGACAAATCCAAATGGGAAATGACATGAGTGTCAAATAAAGGGAATTGGTAAGATCAAACTAATGTTTAATAATTGCATTCTTGAACTTGATACCACAAGATATGCACCTAAGCTAAAAAGAAATCTAATTTCTTTGGGTTAATTAGATGATAAATACAATATCATGATTCATAAAGGTTTGCTGAGACTTAAACAAGGCAACAAAAGTGTTATCTCTTCTCTGAAACTAAATGGGATATATACTGTCTCTGCTGAATCTATGGTTAACCATTGTTCTATAGCCTTAAACTCTGAATCTAACAAGTCTTTAATTTGGCATAAAAGGCTTGGTCATATTTCAGAAAAAGGACTAACTATTTTGAATAATTTTGGTTGTTTTTGTAACGATAATATTAAAAAATTGGGATTTTGTGAAAACTATATTTTTGGAAAATAGAAAAGACTACCTCTCAAAACTGGAACCCATAAATCTACCTATATCTTGGACTATTTTCATGCTGACCTGTGGGGTCCAGCATCTGTAAATACTCTAAGTAGATTTAGGTTCTATCTACTTATAGTAGATGATTTTTCCAGAAAAATATGGACGTTTCTTCTAAAACAAAAATCAAATACTTTTAAAACTTTTAATCAATGGAAATTAATGATGGAAAACCAAACCAACAAGAAAATCAAAGCATTAAGGACTGATAATGGACTTGAGTTTTATAATTCAGAATTTGATTCATTTTGTAAAGAATCTGGAATTCTAAGATATAGAACTATAACATACAGTTCTCAGCAAAATGGTGTTGCTGAGAGAAATAATAGATATCTTTTGGAAAATGTAAGGTGTATGTTGTACATTTCTGGTCTCCCTAAGTTTTTTTTTAGGAGAAGCCTTAAAAACTGACACTTATCTAATAAATAGAAGTCCTTATAGTGCCATTGATTTTCAAGTCCCTGAAAAACTGTGGTCTGAAGCAATACCTGATTACAACAAACTCAAAGTTTTTGGCTACACTGCTTATTCACATCAAAGTGAAGGTAAATTGAACCTAGGTCCATAAAATGTTTTTTCTAGGCTATGGGGAGGAAGTTAAAGTGTATAGAGTGTGGGTCAAATGCCAAAATGATTATAAAGTGATTATTAGTAGAATGTCATTTTTAATGAAAGTGACATATCTTGTAATGAATCATCTAATCTTAAAACTTCTGAAAATGCACCTGTTAAAGAAATTGTCCTTAAAAATCAAACTGAAAAATACTGTTAATCAAGATGGTTTTATTGAGGTGGAGTCTACTCAAACTGAACCTTATTCTGAGCAAAGTGAATCTGAGAATGAAAGTAAATTTACTAATGCTACTCTTACGGATTATCAACTAACTAGAGACAAAGAGATGAGAGAAATAAGACCTTCTACCAGATTCAATAATGATGAATTTGTTACCTTATTTTCTTATATTGACTTTGTGAATTCAGAACCAGTTTCCTTTGATGATGCCATTAAATGTTTCGACTCAAAACTTTGGAAATAGGTTATTAATGAAGAAATGGACTCTCTTATTAAGAATAGGACTTAGGTTTAAGTTGATAGACCTAAGAATCAAAATGTTGTTGATTGTAAGTGGATTTTTAAAATCAAACAAGAAGATTCTAAATTCTGAAAGTAGAAGGTATAAAACCAAATTAGTGGCTAAGGGGTTTACTCAAAATGAAGGAGTCGACTATAATGAAATATTCTCTCCTATGGCCAAGTATACCTCTATCAGAATTCTGTTAGCTCTCACTACTCACTTTAATTGGGAATTGGATCAACTAGATGTCAAAATAGCTTTTCTGAATGGAGACCTTAGTGAGACTATATATATGAATCAACCTTTGGGATTTGAAGTTAAATCCAAAACTAAAAAAGTCTGTCTGTTGAAGAAATCTCTCTACGAGTTGAAACAAACCCTCAAGCAATGGTATATCAAATTTAACTCGTATGTACATAAATTGGGCTCTGTAAAAAGCAATCATGATTCATGTTTCTTTTTCAAAGGGTCAGGTGGATCTGAATCCATTTATTTGCTTTTATATGTTGATGATATGTTACTTGCCTGTCATAATAAATTTGAAATTGATTTCAATAAGTCAAAAGCTGAAATGAAAGATTTAGGTCAGGCTAAAGGATTCTTGGAATGGAAATAGAAAGAGATATGGATAATTACATATTGTTGTTAAAACAATGCTCTTATGTGAAGAATATACTTGAAAAGTTTTCTATGCTTGAATGTAAGCCTGTTTCTTTGCCCATTTCTAATCATTTTAAATTGACTAGTAAACAATCACCTAAAACAGAAGATGAATTTAGAAGAATGAAAAATGTACCTTACTTAGCACATGGAATTAGCATTCTAAGCAGGTTTATGGCAAATCCAGGTGAAACACACTGGTTCGCCATGAAATGGATGTTAAGATATCTTAAAGGTTCTTCTGAATTAGGTTTAGAAGAAGTAATGAAGGGATAAAATTAAAATGTTACACTGATTCTGATTTTGCTAGTGACTTGGATAAAAGAAGATCCACATCCTCTTATATTTTTACTTTGTGTGATGGCTGCATTAGTTGGAAGTCACAGTTACAAAAATTAGTTGCCTTGTCATCTACTGAAGCTGAATACATTGTTACATGTGATGCTGTAAAAGAAAGTATGTGGTTAAGAGGTTTGTTAAATGAAATTGGTTTTGTAAATGAATTTGTCAGCATTTACACTGATAATCAAAGTGCCATTCATTTAAGTAGAAATCGTGTTTATCATGATAGAACTAAACTTATAGATATAAAGTTTCATTTTGTAAGAAACATGACAGAGAAAGATCTGATCAGTTTGGTTAAAATTCCTATAGAATTTAATCCTCCAGATTTGGGGACTAAGGTATTACCTTTGAATAAATTTAAAAATTACTTGATGATTCTTAATATCACTCAATGATTGTGATAATTAGAACTTCAAGTACTATTATTTTGAAAAGATTTGAACTAATTCTTTGTTTTTGTTTTTCAGGTTTTTTTGGAGCAAATGAAGTAATGTAAATATATTTTTTTAGATCCATTAAGAAGGCCAAGGAATAGTTCAGCAAGGTGGAGATTGTTAACAATTGGCTGCCTCACTATTCTTGGCCTGTTGGGCCGTTTGTGCATTTGGGCTCTTATTTAAGTGGAATGGGTTTGCCTCTTTAAGTGGTTGAAGATTAGCCATACATGTGGCTTCACTTCTACCCTTGGATGATGACTGTTCATATGGTTATTTGACTTGGTCCTTGGCTCCCTGATTCGAGATGCTTCCATTATTGGGTCTCTTGGTTTTCCTTTTTCTCTTTTTAAGGGTTGATTATTGTGAGATTATGGTTGTATTTGAGGCTATATTGAACTTGAAGAAACCTTTTTTTATACATTTGTACTGATTCTTGCTCTATTTTAGTTGATCTAGAGCTATTTCCCTTTGTAGATGCTCAACCGGTAAGTAGGTCATTGAGATTGAACATTCGGACCCTCCAGGGTGAAAAATCTTATGTTTTGTTTCATTTTATGATTTTACAATTTTATTTGGTGTTTGAGAACTTCGATCCTTAGTATTTGTGAGTTTGGGACCTTACAACACTAGCAATGCCTAATTTCAATGACTACTTTACCATTGAGACTGATGCATCTGAAAATGGATATAGACAATCATCTCCCAACAAGGAAGGCTAATTGCGTTTATGAGTAAAGCATTGGGGATAACAAAAAGATCGTGGTCCATCTACGCCAATTAAATTTTGGCTATAATAGAGGCTATCCATACATGGAAACCCTATCTCTTGGGTAAAAAATTCACCATCCAAATTGATCGACACAGTTTCAGTTATTTCTTGGAACAATGCATGGCCACTCTAGAATATCAAAAATGGGTAGCCAAATTGTTAGGCTATGAGCCTATGACTTTGAGATCACTTACAGGTTAGGCCATGAGAATTCAGCCGCTGATCCCTACTTTAGCAAACTAAGTAGCACATCACTTAACCAATTATATATGCTGCAAATCCATCTTTGGGAAGAAATCAAGAGGGTCTCAAAGGAAGACGCCTATATAGCAAAGTAGGCCAGCTAGCTGCAAAAAAGCTTGAAGGCGCATATAGAATACGGGACGGGTTGGTCTTTTACAAAAATCAAATCTTGTTACCACATAAGCCCGTGGTTCGAAGAAAGCTATTGGGCGAGTTCCATGATAGTTAGCCTACAGGCCATTATGGAGTGCTGAGAACTTACAAGTGGTTACTGCAACAATTTTACTAGCCCATAATGTACTAAGCAAACCATGATTATGTACCCGAATGTAAAGTTTACCAAAAGAGGAAGACACAATCCCTCGTACTACCAGGTTTTCTTCAACCTTTACCTATCCTGTGCTAAGTTTCAGATGACTTTACTTTGGACTTCATTGAAGGATTGCCCACATCCCATGGTAAGGACAAGGTGCTGGTGGTTGTCGATAAGCTTAGTAAGTACGCTCATTTTATGACCCTTACTCACCATTTTATTGCTTAAGTGTGGCAAACAATTCATTGATCGTGTGGTTAAGTTGCACATCATGCCTCAATCCAACATAAGTGATCGTGATTCGATATTCATTAGAAAATTTTGGCAAGAATTCTTAACCATGTCCGACACCAAATGAAAACTTAGCTCTGTAAGTATTATACCTTAAGTCCAACCGATTTTTGATTTAAACATTTTTAATATATAATTGATGCATTTTATTTATGACAGACCCATTATTTAATTGAATTAATATTCTAATAAACTAAATAATAGAGTCTGTAAATTTAAATCTTGTTAACTTGTTAATCACAAGGAGTTGTGATTGAAATATACAAATTACATATGATCGAATCTTAAATCATCAGTGGTTGTAAGTGATAACAAGATACAAATATCGTTATTATGGATATACCACCACGTATATCATTTCTTATTTGTGAAATAAGTAGTTGATCTCACAAACTAAATTATGGTGACACTTAAATGAACACATGAATGTTTCATTATAAGAACAAAATATTGGAGACTCGGTTGAGAAATTCCACATGGATAACTATCTGAGAGTCAGTGATTATTCTCTAATGTTCGGTAGTGAATTGGTATTGATTTGAGGTCATCATAGTGCCTTATATGGGGACAGTCATGCTTTGGTGATGTTGGATGTTGCTCTACTAAGTACTATTAATACGACATTGTTCAAGTATGTCAAGAATCATAGGAACGTTGTGAATGATCAATATAGGATTTGTCAATTTTAGATAGAAAAAATTATGATTTACATTTCATTCAGTCAAGTTCATAACGAAATTCTTGGTCAATGTGGACTCATAAGTCAAAAATAATTTTCGACTTACATTGACTTAATAATGGGATGAAAGATGTAATCGATAATCGAGATTGACATACTTCATATCTCGTAATTGATTTGATCATATTAATGAAGGGATTATAGTTTCACGTTAAACAAACAATCTTGATTTTATCAGACCACGTGATATTTTTTGTCACATGTGCTGTCCGACACATTACTAGTTGTCAATATGAGACGAAAAATATGAATAAATTAATCTATATGAATAAATGATAAATTAAATGGTGTTTTAATTTATCTTATTTTGATTAGATCAAAATAATAATTCACGTCATTGGCATCGTGATAAAAAATTTAATGGGTTACACATTAAAGGAGAACTAGAATAATGAAATATACTAATATTTAATTAACAAGTGTTGGACAATTAATTAATTGAGTTACTTCTTAATAAGCCAAATAATTAATCAAATTAATTAATTAATGGATCACTATTAATTAAACATTGGACCGGATTAAGTTTAAGTATCAAGTCAAAAACCTACTTGAACTTCTATTAATAAGCTATTAGAATTTGAGAAATAATACAATACAATTCATAAACTTGCTAATACAAGATAAGAGAAACACTATTCTCTCATTCTTGTTCACTGTGTGGATTTTTATTGGTGGCTGGACAATTGGGTAGCTGCGGATTGCTGATCGTGATTGTTCGTATTTAAGATAAGTAAATAAGCTTACATAATTCAACAAATGTATAATTTCTTTTTTAATTTCTTTCTAAACACAAAGAAGACCTTGGTGGGAATTGAAATATTATTTATTTCTAGCTGTTCATGATTAAGTAAATTTCCAACAAACTCTACCTACCATCCACAGACACATGGATAGTCCGAAGTTGTGAATCGCTACCTCGAGCAATATCTCCAAAGCTTTGTCCATCAATGGCCCAAAAGATGGACTGGGTTCCTTCCTTGGGCAGAGTATTGGTACAACACGATCTATCATAGCTCCACTTGTATGACACCATTTCAGGCTCTTTACAGCCGCCTTCCACAGACCATTCCTTACTATCATGCTAGGTTTTCTCCTGTAAATGAGGTTGAACAACAGCTACTTGCGCGGGATGAGCTACTTCTGTAGTTGAAAAACAACCTAGGGGCATCAATAAATAATATGAAGCGGATGGCAGATTAGCGGAGGCGGGATGTGGAATTTAATGAATGCGATAAAGTATTCGTGAAGCTACAACCCCTTATCGCCAAAGCACTATTTTCAAGAAGGCTCATTAGAAGCTGGCTAGTGTTTTTTCGGTCCATATTAGCTTCTAAAAAGGATTGGAAAAGTGGTATATAAGCTTCAACTGTCGGCCGAGGGATGCATACACAGGGGCGGACCCAACACCTGGCCAGCCCCCGCGGCCGCCCGTGCAGGGTCTGCCAGGCTCACTGCTTCAGCCGGAGAAAATGGAGAAGAAACGGGCGGAGGGGAAGAACTGAAGAAGGAAAACAGCTGCAAGCCTACAACTGCAGTCTATAATCCACCAAGTGTTGGGCCATTCTTTGGGCTGTATTTAAAAAAAAAANGCCCAACCCAATCCATAACACCCCCTCCCACAGCCCGGCCATTAGACCATTACCAATTTTCCAAACCCAAATTGAAATCAGCAGACTAGAGAGGGAGCCAGGGAGGCGACTGACGACTGGCGACGGCGAGTGGCACGAGAGCGAGACCGCGACTGAGTGGACTATGGAGTGTAGTCTGTGGAGGTTGGGCCATTGGAGGTTCTGCCGTTCTACCCAAGTCACGGAGTCAGCCTGACTGGCGACTGCCGATAGCCTGGAGTCAGTGGAATTTTTGGTTTCGAATTTGCTTCTGCCGAGTCAGGGGCGACCTCACCGCTCACGGTAGCTGGTAAGCGCCGGTTTCAACTTCACCTTTTTGTTTGTTTTTTTTTTTTGACTTGTGAACTGCAGAACTGGTGACTGGTGTTTTAATTTTTATTATTATCTATGATTGTTGATTGATAAGTAATAACTTTGATTTTTTAATTGTGATTTCAGATTTATGAAATGTGAATCATGTGATTACGT
>CAIGRP010106948.1:0-16297 GCA_903798385.1 Fraxinus cuspidata | reverse complement strand
TCTTTAAAAAAAAAAAACTAAAATATTTATAAATTTAAATTAAAACATGGAAATTGTATCTTTAAAAATATACAATCACCTAAATAATTAAACAACATGTCATTGAACAAACTAAACTAATAAATTGAAGGACACAAAAACTTAATGTTTATTTTCCTTCAATCCAATGTCAGCCTACGTCACCATCCTGCCACGAATCTAATCGCTACCCTGTAAAACTATTATAAGAGTGAGTATTTAAAAATATTCAATAAGATACATGCAGTTTTCATACATAATTATATAACAATTAATTTAAACACTTCATACCACTCTTATCTTATGGAGTATATCGGTGACCAAGTAACACACCCATCTTAAGTCATCTTAAATTTTCGGATGATTTCATATCTCATTATAAAGAACCCAAATGTTCACTAGCAATTCATGCATAAATGACTAAATATATAAAGGTATACGAGAACAAACCACTTACACATAAGTATCGTTACTTAATTTTGAAAGGTTGAAAAGAATAAAATATTGCACGAAAAAATACTCATAATATTTTTCTATAATTTTTTCTCTCATTTTCTCTCTATGGGCCATTGGCTCTCTTTATTTTCTGTGGTGAAATAATGTGAATTCTTACAATATTTATAGTTGATATTTTAAATTGAGTTTGTATGCAACTAGAATTGAAAAACCGTTGATACAAGGAATTTGAAAATAATTGGTTTTAAATGATATAATTAGGATTACCATTAAATTTTATCGTAATTCGATTAAGATTACAATTAAACTTATCAAGATAGGATTTATATTCAATTAATGGTTTTCCTAATTAAAATACTCAACCAATCATTAGCATCTAATAACATTTATATTAAGGTATGATACGTGGAAGAAATCAAATTAGTTTTATTTGACTTCGCATATTAGTGTCAGAATTGAAGTAATGATGAGTAATGAAGTTTTAACCAAACAAGGATTACAGTTAATCATGATCAAAACTAGAATTACAATTATCTTTTTTTTTTTTTTAATCTTAGTCCCAAATAAAAAAGGTATCTATACACGTGGTGATATAGTGAGGAATAATGGAAGCTGAATTTGTGCATACAATGATCTCACAACTCTTCTACACGCCTAGTAATCTGAATTAGGAATATAGGAAACTGGAAAAATAACTCTCACAAGGTATTACTATTGATTGAAAATAATCCAAAAGTTCTTTGACGACTACTGAACATTGCATATATATGTGAAATTAAGGACAACCCTAACAACCAACTTATCTAAAATACGTGACAGGCAAAATATTGAAATAATAGGGAAGAAAATAATACGCCAGCAGGAAGAAAATTAATTGAAATAATACGACTTCTCTCCATACAAGTGGCGCCTACTTGATCCCCTTTCCATAATATTGACGGCAATTTGATCTACATCATCCTCATCGGGTTCGAGAGAATTTTCCCTTGAATTCGAGTCCTCGGTTGACAAATTACCAATATATGGAACCAAGTGCTTGACGTTAAACACACCACTGGTTGTAATATGGCTTGGGAGTTTCAATCTATATGCATTAAGATTGATTTTCTCAATTATTTCCAATGGACCAATCTTTCTAGCAGCAATCTTATTATAGTCACCAACGGAAATCTATCTTTCATCGGGATAGCCCACACCAAGTCCCCTAGCTCAAACTTCACTCCCCTTCTTTTCATATCAGCAGCAGCCTTATATTGATAGTAGAATCATGCAAGTTCTTGACGTCGCTTCATGAGCCTGTTGAATTTGACTGATTCAATCTTCAACTTTGACATGAACTCGTCGGATATCAGTAGTAGGCGCCAAATTAATTGGCGCGCGAGGATTATAACCATATATCACATGAAAAGGACTAAACCCTATACTCATATTGGTAGATCGATTGTAAGCAAACTCAGAAATAGTTTCTAATCCCAAGACTTCAGGTGATCACCCACCAAATAGAGCAACAACTCCCCCAAAGAACGATTGACAACTTTAGTCTAGCCATCGGTCTGAGGGTGATAGGCACTACTAAAGTCGACCTTGGTGTTAGACAAGTGCTAAAAACATCGCCAAAAGTTGCTAAGAAAATGGGCATCTCTGTCAGGTACAATGGATGAAGGCAATCCATGTAATTGATAAACCTCATGAAAGTAAAGTTGTGCAACATTAACGAAGTCTGATGTTTTCTTGCAAGCCACAAAGTGTGCCATCTTGGAGAATCTATCCACCACCACAAAAATATAATCATGTCCACGCTGTGTACTTGGCAACCCATACAAAAAATCCATGCTAACATTAGACCAAAGCCCATCTGGAATAGGCAAAGGCAAATAGAGATCTGCATTAGTTGCTTTCCCTTTCAAGACCTGGCAGACCATACAACCTTCTACAAACCATGCAACTTCATTTCACATATGAGGCTAGAAAAACTGTTCAGTGAGAAGCTTCAAAGTTTTGTCATGCCCCACATGACCTTCATTGTGCAATTCTTGAATAATCTTCAGGCGCAAACTCCCTGCAGGAACACACAACTGATTGCCTTTGAATAGAAACCCATCATGCATAGTGTAATCATCCCACGGTCATAACCCCAAGTCACTCATAATAGAGCTAAAATAGGGATCAAGAGATAAGTAATCTTTGAACTGATCAAAGATAATTACCTTGGTCTGCATTTGCACTAGCAAAGATGCTTTCTTACTTAAAGCATCTTCTATCGTGTTTACAGCTCTGGACTTGTGTTTAATGGTGAAAGAAATTGTTGAGTGTAAGCGACCCAACATGCATGTATAGATGATAATTTAACCTGACTATGAAAGTGATTCAATGCCTCATGATTGAAATAAAGAATAAACTCATTATAAGCCAGATAAGAACTCGAATGCTTCAAAGTCCAAACTACACATAAAATTCCACATCATAGGTACTATAATTGATTTTGGAACCACCCAATTTCTCACTGAAGTAAGCCACAGGCTTGCCCCCTTGACTTAAAACAGCCCCAATGCCAACTCCAGAAGCATCACAATGCAACCCAAAAGCTGAGAAAATCTAGCATTACGAGAATAGGAGCTGTTGTCAATTTCTCCTTAATTTGATCAAATGCCTTAGCTACTTCATTGGTCTAGAAGAATTTTCCACCCTTCATACAATCCATGAGTGGTACTGTAATGGTACTAAAGTGAGGAATAAAGAGCCTATAAAAAGATACCAACCCATGGAAGCTACGTACCTCCTAAATAGTAGAAGTAACTAGCCATTGCTCAATAGCTGCTACCTTAGACTCATCTACAAATAGACCATTCCTTGAAACTACATAGCTCAGAAATAAGACCGAATCTGTCATGAAAGAACATTTGGCCATTGCTAAAAAAAAAATTCTCTTTGCGTAACACTTCCAAGACCTCCCTTAACTGTTGAAGAGACAAATCCACAATAACACTATAAATCAAGATGTCATCGAAGTAGACTACAAGACATTTACCAATGAATGGTATGAAAGTTTGGTCCATAACCTGTATAAAAGTGCTAGGGGCATTCGATAACCCAAAATGCATCACCAACCACTCATACAACCCATTTCTAGTTTTGAACAAAGTTTTCCATTCATGTCTGGATGTATGCGAATTTGATGATAACAACTTTTCAATTCTAACTTAGTAAAAACAATAGCACCACTTAATTGATCCAACAAGTCATGCAACCGAGGAATAGGAAATTTGTACCTAACTGTAATTTTGTTGATAGCCCGACTGTCTACACACATCCTCCAGGAACAATCCTTGTTTGGAGTAAGTAACGCTGGCTCGGTACAAGGACTAAGACTTTCCCTAATATGACCCTTAGACAACAAAGCCTCCACTTGACGCCTAAGCTCCTCATGTTCTTTGGGGCTCATGAGTAATGTGGTTAATTTGGTAGATTAGCATCCGATACCAAGTTAATTTGACGTTTTATATCGCTCAACGGTGGCAAATCTTCAGGTAGTTCATCTGGAAATACATTAGAGAATTCTTCCACCAACTTGGACACGAGGGATAGGACTTCTCATCCTTTACTGCTCTCTCTTCTCAACAACAAAAACACCACCCCAAATTCCTGCAATTCAGTCATAAACTTCTTTTGGCCAACAAAATCTTTCCCTCCCCTGAAGGGTGTCAAGGCTCCCCCTACTTGTTAGGTAAGACAATCTTCACTTTGTCAAGTAGAAAACTATATGTATTATGTCTTCTATTGTGAATAGCACCCTATCATATTACCATGGTCGACCTAATAAAATATGATATACATCCATGGTTATCATGTCACACCAAATTTATCCTTTATACTTCGCACCAATAGAAAATGATACTAAGCACCATTTAATAGTTACTTCATTTTCCCTCCTAAGCCAGCCAATTTGTAGGACTAGGATGTTTCTCTGTCTCTAGTCCAAACTTCTTAACAGCATCTTCAGAAACAACATTATCACAACTTCCTGAATCGATAATAAGCTTGCAAACCTTGCTAACAATAGCACAAGTAGACTAGAAAATATTGTTGTATAACTTCTGCATTGTCATCCTTACGAGGTGCCAAACACATCCTCCTCACTACTAATAAAGGACATTCATCACATGCAACCTGCTCCTCTACATATTCATCCTCAATATCGTAAATAGGCCCTGTTTGTTATCGACCAAGCTGTCACACCTGTCTCCCCAGAATCAATGAACAATCCATTACTGTATTAAGGCTCTTCTTGCAATCTGTCATGCAGTGACCCGTTTCACCACATTTAAAACATCGGACCTGAGAACTTGATACTACTTCCATGCTTGCCTGGGTATTGGTTTTCCCTTTTTTCTCTGTGGTGGCTCGACCATAGTATACTGAAAGACTGCTTGGTTTGTACCAAAAATACCACCAACATTGACTCCGCTAGCACCACATGTTCTCTTAGATAACGTTTTCTCCAAGTGTAGGGCTCGCAGGTGGGCTTCGGAAACATTCACAGGGTCAAAGAATTTAAGGAGTCTTAAAATTGTTGCCTCATCCCTCCAATATACCAAGACACCAACTAATCATCTGATTTAGCCAAATCTACACTTGCTATCAATTTTTAAAATTCTGTAGTATATTCATCCACATATCTTGAACCTTGCCTGAGATTCTAAAGTTGTTGATACATTGTCCTCACATAATTATGAGGTAAAAATGTTGCCCTCATGTGTTTCAACAATTTCTCCCAACTATTAGTTTTGGTTTACATTGGCGCTCTCTAGTTTGCTTTGTTTATTGCCATCAAGTAGCAGCTCTTTCTCTAAACCTTGTTGCTACCAAAGAAGCTCTTCGATCATCTGGTACTCCTTTGAACTCCAGTATCACCCCAACTGCAGCAACCCAATCAAGAATCTTTAGGTTGTAGGCAGCCTTGAAATTTAGGGATATCCAGTTTGAAGCCTGACTCCCACCTATTAACATTGTTTTGGACTACTGGACGTTCACTCCTTTCTCTCATCTCCGCAAACGGATTTTGATTATCTTCTTCATCGCTCCCATCATCACTATATTCAGCAAAACGCTTACCACCTCGCGACTGCCGACGCCGACATCCAATGTTGAGAGCCGCCAATTGCTCAGTCAGGGCATCAAATCTATCACCTATAAGAACAAATCGGTCATTCACTGGTTGCAGTATCCGTGCCTCCAATTGTGCCTCACATGTTACCTCATCGCATTCATTCACCTCACCCATCTCTGCATGACACCGACATCCAATGTTGAGAGCCGCCAGTTGCTCAGTCAGGGCATCAAATTTGTCACCTATAAGAACAAATCGCTCATTCACTGGTTGCAGTATCCGTGCCTCCAGTTGTGCCTTACATGTTACCTCATCGCATTCATTCGCCTCACCCATCTCTGCATGTCTTCCCCTATGAGCTCCTCTACGTGCCATGTCTTCCCCTTTGATACTAACTGACGCAGTGAGGAATAATGGAAGCTGAATCTATGAGCACAATAATCTCACAACTCTTCTACACGCCTACTAATCAGAACTATGAATATAGGAAATTGGAAAAAAAAATTTCACAGAGTATTATTATTGATTGAAAATAATCTAAAAGTTCTTTGACGGCTACTGAACATTGCATATATACGTGAAATTAAAGACAACCCTAACAACCAACTTACCTGAAATACACAACATATAAATTATTAAAATAACAGGAAAGAAACACGCCAACAGGAAGAAAATTAATTGAAATAAAACACCTCCTCTACATACAAGTGGCGCCTACTTGATCCCCCTTTCCATAATATTGGCGCCTATTTGATCTACATCACATGGCCACCACCAACTTTAAAAGCAATAACTAACTTAATTAAATATTAATAAATGATAACTTCTTTAAACTTAGAAATATTTTGGGTCTAACTTATTATAATTAACTTTTTCTCGAGTCGAAGACTTCTAATAAATTACAAGCTATAAAAAATGTCCAATATTGATATACTAAAACTTGGTCTATCAGTTAAAATGAGTCTCAATATGATTTATTAAAATACTTTGGTTATATTTCATTCATTTGACTTCAAATTACATTCAATTGATCCTATTGATCTTCAATAATCATTTTGTGATATGAATCAACTGTGGATGTTTAGACTGTGTTCCCCTAACTTTGAATTTCTTCATTTCCCCCAATGTTCGTTACTTTCTTCCAATTTCACTTCCAAACATTGAGTTGTACCTAACAAACATAATTAATATATAATTAAGCTAACAAATACTATTTTAATAACTATATATGTGTATAAAATACACTTATCAAACACCTCCAAACTTGAACATTTGTTTATTCTCAAACAAAATTATAACATAGTCCAAAAAACATGGTTTGATAATGTGCCTTTGGTCTTAGGATTGGAATTTCTGCATTATAACTATGAATTGCTTCAAAATCTACGTTTGTGTGTGAAAATTCATGTAAATCATCATAAATTTATAAAGTGATTCGAATCATGACCCGTAATGGTCAAATTTATCATTTCTTTTTTGAAGTAGTCTTTGAACCTTTCTCATGCTTCTGAATAACTTATTATGCTCGAAAGTATGAATTTTATTTTTGATTTGATGGACTCGAAATAGTGGGAAGAATTTCAGTGTGAATTTTTGTATCATATCATTCCATGAAACGATGCTTTCAGGAGGTAATGAGTGTGCCCCCTTTTAAAGTACAAGGCAATAGGTGCATTTGAAAAGTGTTTGTTGACATACCTTCATGACTAATTATGTCATAAAGCATCAGGAAAGCTTGTATGTGTTAACGCAGATTGTCAGTTGGTTTTCTAGAGAACCTAATGTCTTGGTGATTTTGAAACAAATTGATGACATCTGGTCGAATGTGAAAGTTACCATACCCAAAAGGTGGATAGATAATAGCCAGTTGCGCATGAATTAAAATGAGAATCACATAATCATGTACTAGTACTTTACCGTCATTGGCAACTGCTCTTAGTGGAACTAGTTGTGAGACAAATTGGTGGTAACTAAATTTGATTTTGATTTTTAGTCATTTTTCTTATTCTCTCCGTTCTCTTCTTTGTTGTCTGAAAGTTGTTTCGATCTCTATATCTATTGGTAAGACCTCAATTTATTCCAAATTTCATATAAACTGCTATATAACACCTAAAAAGGTAAATCAAATAAAAGAGAGATCAAGTATGTAATTAATAGCCTTAAACAATTAATAAAATATTTGAATCCTATATAAACTAATAAACTTAAATTAAATACTTTATTACCTGACATGGTAACAAAAACTTGTTCGTGAATATCCTGCAAGCATACATGATCATTGAGAAGTAATAGACTTAGCTCTTGTTTGATCCACATTATTTTCAAAATATATTTTTTCTCTCTTCTCTTCAATCACACACTCTTCAATAAAATAATATTATATGTAAATTCAAAATTTTGCCTTATTTATAACCACACATCTATATAAATCTATTATTTCAAATACATTTTTAGCCAGAAAGGGCTCAAACAAGTGTTTAGTTAGTTAAGAGCATTATCCCACATAGAATAAATTTCAATTCAACTAGTTTTGTATTGAATTGAATGATGTGACACAAAAGGGTTTTGATTAGTAATTATTCTAAATTATGCTAAGAAATTTGTAAAAAGTATGTTTGTATCAAATTATGGATTATAGTATTGGATTTAGAATCCGCTTGTTGCTATCTATTTCAATTCTCAATTATGTAATTTAGTTCCGTTCATAAATTCTTAGCAATCGATAAAGCTAATTTATTTAAATTTTTTTTTTCAAAATAAATTAAGTCTATTCTAATCATGACTCGAGTCTATTCATAGTATGAATTTAAGTGATTAGAACACATTACATTTTATTGTGACTTTTCCTATACTACAACAATGAACTAATTATCTATTTGGTGATCAAGTAATTAATTAATGTAATGAGAATACAAAATTAATTAAGAAACACAAGAAATACTAAACTACCATCTTGTATTAAAATAAATATATATTAGAGTTCATCTTCATGGAATATAATTTCGGATCTAGCCTAGCATAATTTCGCATAAATTACAAAAATAATTATGAATAAATATCATTCAGACCATGAATGAATGTAAGAAATTTTGTTTTTCAATTTCAAGATTGAATTCTTTAATTTCTTGATGTAATTGGCATTCATTTCTTTTTAGGGTTTGATCTTCTCTCTCAAAATATATCAATTGACCTCTTCTTCTAGATGAATTTTATAATTTGAATGTGTAATTACAGGCTAGAGAGAGTTTCCCCAACGAGTATCCACTTTTGTTATTTATATAGGAGTCAGAAATTAGGTCAAAACCGTATCCAAAATTCATTCCAAGAAGAATTTGAAGTAATATTGGAGAACTACAATGAAAATGCCTGCACGCCCATGCTTTGTAGTTATCTACATGCGCTCTGCTTCGATGTTCAACTTTTGGGTCATTTTAACACAAGTCGGTGCACTCGTGCCAACAATATTCTCACAGCGCCATTCGAGTGATTTCGTCATGAGTATCCATCAGTATTTTTATTATAACTTTGCCTCTCGATATTTGATAGGAATATTCAAAGTACATTGAAAAGCTAACTTAAAGGGATACAATTTTTCGAATGTTTGCTATGCCAAATATGAGTTTCAATATGAGGTTGAAGATTTGAAGCATAATATTTTCGGTTGGAAATTGATTTGTGAGAATACTTTGACTATATTTTATTTCTTTGATTTCCAGTTGCTAAATTGACCATATATGATCTTCAATCATCATTTTATAGTTCGAATCAACTATTGGACGTTTGTACTTTGGTCCATAAACTTTAAATTTCTTCTTTTTTATACCTTTTTCGTTTCTTTCTTCCGGTTTCACCTCCAAATATTGAGTTGTACATAACAAACATAACTAACATATAATTAAGCTATAATTCATCTAAATCACTAAAAATATTTCAATTTCAAGACCTAAATAAGTGTACAAAATACACTTAGCTATACCATTTTCATGAGGGTTAATCCAATTAAACCTAACTTTAATTGAATAACAAGATTTTAAAAGAGTTTTATATTAATGAACAAGAATCTATAACTAATCTAACTACTTGGAAAGTGGATATGAAGCTCAAATAATTGAAAAAACACTAGGATTTCGACTCCCCCTACATTCATCCATCTTATATTGTTTTCATTAGTTGACAACACTTATTTGGACACAAAGATCACTATTTTTAATTCATTTATTGATCTCTTTTGAATAAAACTAAATATATCCTCACATGTGACCATTTTATACCTCTATGAAAAATGTGGATATGCAAAGATGCATTAAGTCACAAATACATTCATATGATCATTCAAATCATATGAGTGCATCTCTATCTCACACTGGACTTTACAATGGTTGTTACCACGTGGCAAATTCCTATTCTTTCTCTCAAATGTCAATAAAAAAATAAAAAATTCAATTAGTGATTAAGTAATTAAAAATAAATTAAATTTCTAATAACCATTCAAAAAAAAAAAACATATTTAAAGTCAAAATTTTGAAATTAATTTTCAAAACATAGTGTTCAACATTATCCTATCATCTATACAATTAGCCAAGCATAATATTAATTAAGAAAATATATTAATTGAATTGATATAACAACACCAGAAATTAAAGATTAGAAAGAAGATGAAAAAAGAAATTTTGAACGTTTTAAACTCTTCAATAGCTTCTTGATTAATCTCATACTTCTTCTTCTTCAATCCAAGAACAATGTATATTTATCTCATATTGGACTTTACAATGATTGTTACCATGTGGCAAATTCCAATTCCTTCTCTCAAATGTCAATAAAAATCGCAAACAATTCAGTCAGTCATTAAGTAATTAAAAAGAAATTAAATTTCTGATAACCATTCAAAATCAAAAACGTAATTAATGTCAAAATCTTGAAATTAATTTTCAAAACATAATGTTCAACATTATCCTATCATGTATACAATTAATCAAGCATAATATTAATTAAAAAAGATATTAATTGAATTGATATAAAAACACCGGAAATTAAAGATTAGAAAGAAGATAAAAAAGAAATTTTAAAAGTCTTAATTTTTTCGATAGCTCCTTGATTATTCTCATAATTCTTCTTCTTCAATCCAAGAAATAGATGTATAAAATTACGTATAGATATGTTTTGTATCAAAATTTATATAAATCTTTGAAAGAATTATGAATTTCCTTTGCTCTCCTCTTTGTAAGAATTATGTATATCCCAAGAGCATTTCTCTTGAATAGAAGATGTAGATTTTATTTATATATAGCACTCAACATTAGGTCAAATAGCAGTCAAGATTAAGTAAATTCGTGGTTTAATTTATTTTAAAGAAGAGATTGAATAGGAAAGGGAAAAAAATTCTACTTCATATAATCATGACGTGAATAATTATGCATGGTTATGAACAAAACATGATGTTGAATAAAATTAACTCATTACTATTGCATGATTATAAACCTATGTGATTGTAGTGCTTTATTTTTTCTCTTCCAGATTTATTCAAGTTGGTCGCCAATTCAACTTTTCCACGGGACCTTGGTCCTTTCTTCAGGTTTTCTTCCAACTTTGGTCATTTTTCATCCTAAACTTCAATTTTGATACAAAACTTCCAACTTCTTCCAGATTGGTCCCCCAAATTTAATAATCATTCGAAATTGGTCCCTCTCAAGTTGCTTCCTTCTGCCCAGTATCTGGAATGATTGGTGCTAGATCTATAAAATGGAATCATCTCCATATGATGTATTAAGAAATTTAAATACCAATTAAGTGTATGGATATGAGACTTAGTTATCAATAACATTTATGCCACCTCACATAATGATCATTCTCAGTTTATATATATAGCATTGTTCTTAGATTATCTCCAAAAGTCTCTTTATTTGTAAAGAATATCTTATATAATAGATAGCATCTTCAAATGTAGAGAATATTTTTTTTACACTTCAATAATATTCTCTATTTTGACTCTTTATTAATTTCTTCTCATATTTTATTTGACATAATTTGTATAAGTTAATTGGTCAGCCAATTCAAATATGATTTTAATAATTTAATAAGTAAAATATTGAAATCCATGATTTATTAAGCCCCTGTTTGGTACACATTAAAATTTTCATTATCATTCTTCTACTTATTTTCAACCACACATTCTTCAATAAAATAATATTTTCCATTACATCAATATCTTTTCCTTTTTTTTCAACCACATATTCTCCATCAATCTACTATTTCAGAATATATTCTTCCAAAATAATGTGGGTCAAACACACCCTAAATACAATTATTGTAGATCAAAAATAGTGTATTTTATAAAATAATATTTTCCATCACATCAATAACTTTTCTTTTTTTTCAACCACACATTATCCATCAATCTACTATTTCAGAATACATTCTTCCAAAATAATGTGGGTCAAACACACCCTAAATACAATTATTGTAGATCAAAAATAGTGTATTTAACTATCTAAATTTGGAGAGTCAAACTCACTCTTTATCTTAAAAAGTTAAAATAACGAGTCTCTTGGAATTTATTTTTAAATATTAACTTTCTAACATAAAGAACATTTTACATTTAGAGAGTCTATTGAAGATATTCTTACTTTGGAAGTACGGTAATGAGTATATATGCAATTTTCATTCTTGTATTGTGTAGATATAGCCTGTAATAATAACAGCATATAAATTTAATTTTTACATCGTGTACATTATGTTATTTTGTATGTGTCCTATATTGCATGTTTTGGTGTGAGAAACATACACTTTTTTTATTTAAACTAATGCAATTTGTTTTTCTTTATATGTTTATATACAAGCATATTATATACATATGGATGCAATTAACGTGAAAATGGGTGTATTGAGCTAATTAAGAGTTGGTTTGGAGAAATTAAAGATTAATCGGATGAACGTGAACGATTGGAAGTAAAAGTAGAGCTTGCAAGTTTCGAGAGTGAAATTCAATTTTAAAAAGTCCAGAGGACTAAATTGCATACTTTTGGAACTTGAAATGAACCAATTTTAAATGATTACGAATTTCTGGGACCAATATGGAAGATTTATGTAGTTTTGGCATCAAAATTGAAGATTGGAAAAAAAAGGACAAAAATTGAAATAAACTTAATTTAAGGATCAAATAGAAACTTTTGGAAAGTTCGGGGTTGATTGCAGTAAATAGAGGTTTGTAGGTGTGGCTCGCTATTTGTCGAATTTCACAGCTATTTGCAAAAAACGAAGTCTAGACCGAGGTCCGGTCTATTCTGTCCCATCCGATCCAATCTATTGTTCAATGCTGTTTTTTGTATTTTTGAGTTTTTTGATCCACTTTGACTTCTTTTTGAAGGAAAACTTCCAATTTTTTTCCACCCCTACACTGACCTTATTTAGTTCATAAGTGGTGGTTATATCATATAAAGTTAGGGAGAAATTTAGAGGGAAAAGGGAGGCAAAAATCAAGGTAAAAATCAAAAAATTAGGATTTTGAAGTTCTTAACTAGGAGAATAATATTCTTGGTACTAGATTGTCAACTTTTTCTCAATTTACCTTCAGATCAGATAATGCACTCCAATTCTCTTTTGTATTTTTTCTTCTCCCATGATGCACATCTCAATAATTAATTGGGATGAACGAACATGACCTATCGCTTCGACAAGAGAGATGTGATGCATCCCATTGGAGTCCACGTTGAAACCTATGCTGATATTCCTTCCATAGATGAATCATTCAACATGGAAGAAGCCTTTAGCATGTAAGAAGTATTCACCATGTAAGGAAGGACAAATCACTTCAACATGAGAGGTGTAAAACATCCTAAAAGGAGCCCACCTTGAAACCTACGAAAACGAACTCATATCCATTCCTTGGATGAACCACCTACCATGGAAGAAACCCTTGGCATGGATGAACTATACACCATGCAAGTCCAATCATTTCAATAGGAGAGATGCGAAGCATCCCAAAAGGGCCAATCTCAAATCCTATGAAGCTAATGCCAACAAGATATTCCAAACGAGGTAGCCTCTTCTCAAAGGCACTTATGTTTGTCGAGGTCTTAATACTTGGCCAATTCAAAGTTATCAGTGGAGCCCAATTATTTAACTTCGTTCAGAAGAATCAGTTAAGTTCAAATTGTCGAGGTTCAAATTATATTGTTCAAGTCGAAGTTGTTATACTTAAAAATTATAATATGTTCAAATTGAAACTCCTAAGCAATCTTAGTTGAGCCTATAACGAGGCTCATTTAGAAGAAGTAATCAAGTTCGAGTGGTTTCAAGTTCATATTATACTATTTGAGAAAAGGTTATACTTGTGCAAAAAATAAAAGCAAAGACAAAAAGAGGCAATTCACTAATGAGCCAAATAGTTCTTACAAAATAAATAAAGGCAGAGTGCCACAAAGGATTACAAACGAAAAGAGGAAAGAGGCCTAAGTACTAAGCATAAGGAGTGATCATCTTCAGCTTCGAGTTCAATTGGGGTAAAGTCTTTATCAACTGGTATAGCCGGTTCCTATGGAAGGAATTTCTTCTTCAAGGCAGATATGTCCACCCTGGATGTAGCTCTGCTATCTTAGTCAATATCTCCTAATAAGCGACCCTCATCCAATAGATGGCAAGGCCATTATACTTCGACATTTCATGGTAGTTTTTGACATAATTATTGACCGTCTCCTCCCCAATATAGCATTAGCATTTTTCCTCAGATCCTCCACCTCCGTGAAAAGCCTCTCAACTTGGGTCTGCAGTTCTTTTTTCTTTATTCACAGCCTCCAAGGCGTCATAGACTATTTTCTGAAAATTATTAAAGATCTTTACCCAGTGACGAATCCAGAATCTCAAGTGAGTTAGGATGACCGTTGATGGTTGACCGTTGACCGTCAACAAGATAATTATAGCTTTCCACTTGAAAGCTCTCTTTTTTTCTTGTCTGTGTCAAATATAGCATCAACTCAACTCACTCGACTCCATGTCACTTCCCATTTTTAAGTTGGTCAGTTTTTTTCCGAAAACCAAAAGCTATTCTCCATTCAAAAGATGCTTCACTTTTTCTCAGACGAAGAAAATGTTGAGCAAGTTTCAGACCCTCTAATTTACTAATTAACATAGTTTTATAGAAGAAACATTAACTTCTCATTGTTTTTGTGACATGAATATCCAACTATAGCAAGTAAAATTTGAAATACAAACGTAAATTTCCTTTAGTTAAAACACAAAAAAATAGTCCTGTGTTCGCCAAGAGAAATCCTAAACCGGTCTGTTTCTCCTTTTCAACAATCCAATATCAAAATCAAAACTTCTTATCAAGTACAACAATCTTGGAAAATCTACTTCAATTAAGCAAAACACTAAAACAATGAACGTAAAATTACTGCAAGGTTTTAAAGCATTAAACTAAACCTGAATTCGAGTTTAAGAGTTTTCAAGTGAAACCACATAAACCTTTCCTACAGTAATGTCAACAAATTAAAACACTAATTTATAAAGTATAACTAAAAATAAAGCCAGGTGCATAACAAAGATATTATTTAGGGAAACATGCCAGTTTAACATCAATTTTCGATTTCCAACTCCAATTCATCATTTATCACAAATCACAAATTCAACAATTTATCTAAATCAATACAATTCACATAATAAGTCAAATGATCAATACATATAAAATATCACTTCAAGACTTCAAGTTAGAATAAATAAAAATGGCATCAAAATGAGAAAAAAAAAAAATGAGCGGCTCGCAATCAGTGATAGAGGCTTGCGTCAACTGTCAGCGGTAGGTCAAAACCACGACAGGACACAACAACGGCGGAGAGAGATACAAGATAATCACATATAGGGTTTGCTTTGGAGTTTGCCTTTGTTGTATAGTCGTATTGCATATGGAATTCAATGGAAAATTTCATATTTAAAATATTAAGTATGACCCATTTCAAAACTAATAAACAAAGTTTAAAACTTCAAAAATCAGATATTAGTTAAATTTTATTAATGAATAATTAATTAAATATATATTTTATTAATTAAATATATTAAAGTCATAATTCTATACAATTTTGTTACAATTTATCAAATTAATTTTCGATCACAAATTATAGGTTACAAATTATTTTACGATTACAAAAGAAAAAAAAAAACCAAAAATTATATGTCACAATTTATTCATTGTCACAAGCTTCGTGTAAATCTTATAGGATCATTCGACCTCCTTAAAGGTACGAATCCATGATTACTAACCAGGCATTACTAATCAAGGATGATAAACCTACTAATTATACAGAAACAAAGTCAAGTATTGACTTAAAGAGATGGCAAGATGTCATGAAATCCTAGATGGTCTTGATGTATGTGGACAAGGTTTAGACCTTGATCGACTGGCCTAATGGGATAAAATACATAGGTTGTAAATGAGTTTACATGAAAAGGTCAAAATCGATGAAAACATCCATACATACAATGCAATGCTAGTATCAAAAGGCTATAAACAAAGACAATGAGTTGACTTTGATGAAACATTTTAGCATGTAACCATGCTAAAGTCCATTTGGATTTTGCTTGTAATAACTGCATATCATAACTATGAGTTATGGCAAATGGATGTCAAAACTACATTTCTTAACAGGAACTTACAAGAGGAAGTGTACATGACATAATCCGATGGTTTTGAATCCAAAGAGGCCAACAAGGTATGCAAGCTTGATG
>CAIGRP010106946.1:0-22350 GCA_903798385.1 Fraxinus cuspidata | reverse complement strand
TATGATGGATCGAGCACAGGCCAGGCTCCCGGAGAAGATAGTGAAGTGATTCTATAGTAAGTTTTTTATAATTTTTGTTTACTGTTTATTTACGGTTTTTACTCTTTAAATCATTCTATTACTGGTTGTAACAGTCCTCAAGCAATTTTCAAAGATCCATTCCGGAGGGGAAATAATATATTTGTAAGTTGCATCTTACTACCATCGGCCATCGCTTACATGTTTATTTATGTCGGTTCTTTATTTGAATTGCTTCAAATCATCTTCTCTCTATTAGGTAATGTGTGATGCTTACACTCCGGCTGGTGAGCCTATTCCGACGAACAAGCGGCACAATGCAGCCAAGGTTTTTAGCCATCCTGATGTTGAGGCTGAAGAACCATGGTATTAACTATTGAGCATTCGATCTTGATTGTATTTTTCTCTGGTGTATTGAAATTTTTATTATTTGCATTAAAGGTACGGTATTGAGCAAGAGTACACCCTTTTGCAAAAGGATGTTAAGTGGCCAATTGGATGGCCCCAGGGAGGTTATCCTGGACCTCAGGTATGCTGCTGTACTGGATAATGACTAAACTAACAGTATAATTAACAAAAACTTTATGGGCTGTTTTTTTTCGTGTTTAAATTTTAAGTTTTGAATTCATTTTGTGTTTTATGTTTTGAGTATCCATTTTTAGATTGCTGAAAACACGTTCTTTTTGTCATTTTGAAAAATTGTTTTTAAAAATAAAAAAAAGAAGAAGTTTTGGCTTGGTTTTAATTGAAAACAATCAAAACGACTTTTTTGATGTTTTTCGTTTTTTATAAATTTTAAACTCGTTTTTGGAAATTCGTTTATAAAAATAGGTAAGTAAACGTGTTTTCAGTGTTTTCGAAAATCGAAAACTGTAAATGGCTTGAAAACAGTAAGGAGAACATGCCTTAGCTTTTTATGTTCTTTCTTAATGGTGTCGAGTGCTATCCGAATAAGCCACCAATGTCTTGTTCATATCCTATATAATGGTGGACTCTTCTTTTATGGGTAGGGCCCGTACTACTGTGGAATTGGAGCTGACAAAGCTTTTGGACGTGACATTGTGGATGCACATTACAAGGCATGCCTTTATGCAGGAATCAACATAAGCGGCATCAATGGAGAAGTGATGCCCGGCCAGGTAAAATTGTCCTGTCGAGTTTTTCTTGCTTAGCTACTTATTTGTTTTTTTTCTGTGAATCTTAATTTGAAGTTTATATTTCCATTCACCTCCTATACAGTGGGAGTTCCAAGTTGGACCTTCTGTTGGCATCTCGGCTGGTGATGAGTTGTGGGTAGCTCGTTACATCCTCGAGGTATTTTGACATACCTTGTTGTAAACATCACTTAGGGTGTGTTTGATTGGCCTTATTGTATATGGAAAATGTTATTTTTCAAAAGTTGGTTACGTGACAACGTATTTCTCAAAATAAGGAAAACATTTTTTTAGTGGAAGGTAGGTTTTTATTTTTCATTTAATAATTTGCTCTCTCATCTACCTACTAACAAAAAATGAAAACGTTCAATATTTTCTTGGTTGAAAATTAAGCCAACAAAACACATTTAATTGACAATTTCCATGCAAGTTCCATTCTTATAATCAAACGCACTCTTATTTTTCTTTGTAATTATTCATGAGGGAGGTTATCTAAATTGTTTATGTGCTGGTTAACAGAGGATCACAGAGATTGCAGGGGTGGTGGTATCATTTGATCCCAAGCCAATCCAGGTAAAATTTCAATTCGAATTTTGTCGTATTTCTTCTGCTACACGAGTTAAAGTTTACTTTTGTTACGAATAAAAGATATCAGTCGTCATGTTTTGGAGGAACCTGTATTGTTTTGACTTATTTGTAATGTTTTTGTTCATTACCAGGGTGACTGGAATGGAGCCGGTGCCCACACAAACTACAGGTAATATTTTGTTAACTTAAAAGGCATTGCATTTTTTATTGGAACCCTCGTCTGAGCTCTTGGCAATTTTATTCATTTAGCACCAAGTCTATGAGGAAAGAAGGCGGCTTTGAAATCATCAAGAAAGCTATTGAAAAGCTTGGACATAGGCACAGAGAACATATTGCTGCGTATGGTGAAGGCAATGAGCGCCGTCTCACTGGAAAACATGAAACTGCCGATATCAACACCTTTAAATGGGTAAATAACTATATTGTCTGTTCTTGTGTGCTATGGGAAGAACTAGTTACTTAAAAGCAGCTTTTACATTTTCTAAGCTTAGCCAAACATGTTAAGTCTAGTTAATTCAATTAATAATATGTGAAGAAATATGAGAATATTCACAAGTAGAAAGATTAAGAGCATGTTTGGCTAAGCTTAGACACAGAAATTTACTTTTGTTTCCGAATATGTTTGGTTAACTTATTTACTTTCTTCCTTTTAAGTAATAAAAGTTACTTATTTTATAAGTAACACTTATGAGTCTTAACTATGGCTATATAAATCCTTTTACTCTACTCCTAAATCATAATATGGGATCCTTGAGAAACACAAAAAGACCATGATATATTTTGACACGGTATTTTGAACAGGGTGTTGCAAACCGTGGTGCATCCATTCGTGTTGGTCGGGACACCGAGAAAGATGGCAAGGGATACTTCGAGGACAGGAGGCCGGCTTCTAATATGGACCCGTACGTTGTCACCTCAATGATTGCAGAGACGACTATCCTCGGGAAGCAGTGAGGAGCTTAATTACAACACACGGTGGACGACATTGTTGTTTACGAGTTGGACAAATTTTATGAAAAATAACCCTTTTCATCTGTTTTCTATAGGGTAGTTTGTCTTGCTATTATTTGCTCTTCTCTATTGCTATTTGCCTCTGTATTGCAGTCTGCAAGATTTGAGTTCATTGCTACTTAGTCATTTTTCACCTGTTCAATAACACGTTAATAACAATTTGAAGGGTTGTTTTTCAGTGTTGGAATCCGAAATTTATTATCTACTGCCTCTTTCTTTCGTTTTTTTCTTTCTTCTCGACATATGGATTTTAATTCAACATTTCCACTACTGTTTTCTCGTAAAGATTGGGTTATTTAGGATTCGTTTGGCGTGACTTATGCTTTTTGTTTTTTAAAATAAAAGAGTATCCTTGTGAATCTAAGTTTTTCAAGAATTTCTAAACAAATATTCATGTATGTACAAAATTAACTTAATTTGAGAAGCAATTTTTTGCTCACCAAAGGTGTTGCCAAAAGGGCCTTTAGACCATTTTGTTGAGTTTGTCGAACTAAACACGACTATTTTGTTGAATTTTTAAGCTTTGACAAGAAAGACTTCAACATTAATACATTATGAAAACAATTTGGTTAATGAAAGGATCATTGTGTAATGAAATCGAGGAAATTGGAAAAAAAAAAAAATAGACGGATGGGCTTACTTGGAACTTTTTTATTTTTCCTAGGAAATTGGAAAAAAAAGTGCCTTATTTTATGACATAGTTGTAGTTGTACAAGTTTACTTTAAGGCTAAGTAAACCTCTCATAAGTAAACTTTTCTTATTCTATTTGTTAAAAAGAAATTTATGTCGGCAATCAAAAGTGTTATTGAAATAAGTAACTTCTTAATTTTTTTTTGTTATTCATAGATCAATGAAATCACTTGTTATAAGCGTGGTTGGGTAGCCTTGAGAAATTTACTCATAAAAGTACACACGTTTTCGAATAATTAATTTTTGGGAAAATTGTAGTTACGATACCAAATCTTACAGTTTTAAGCAAACTTTATCTAAACCTTCATTTTGTTGCACTTACAGTACACCACATTTCAAAAACTTGTACTTAGAGTCCAAATTGATGATTTATGTTAGTTTGACCGTTAGTTGATCCAATAAATTGTTTTTGACCAATTTTAAAAAGTATAAAATGCTAAGTTTGAATTAAAATTAGAAAAAAAAAAAAAAACAAAAGATAGAAATAAAAGGGTCTTCTTCTTCTTCTTCTTCTTCTTCACCTTCCCCACCCTGCGCCTGCCTCCACCACTCAACGCCGACCGTCCAAGATTTAAGATTTTCCTAAATCCCTCACTATTGCGAATCAATTACGCATCATATTATGAATAATTGTGATTTGGAAAGGATAATCATGAGAGTTGTTTAATCAATTATGAAAATTAATAGTAACAGATGGATGCTAATCAATTATGATACAATTGGATTGTGTATAACTATAACATCTCTAAATCGAACGATCCTGTGTTTACTGTTAATTTTCGAACATGTTGGTCAATAATTCGATGAATGTTTTGTGTAACTTTAATAGACTGAGACTTATTTATGTTATATGAATTATGTAAGCTTTCTAGCAAGATATCTTATTACTTTAATTCCTGTAGTAATTGATTTTTAAATTTACAGGTAGAATATTTGTTTTTAATGATGATTTATTTTTTGTTCTACGATAAATAAAACGGAGAAATGGATGGTAAGAATATGTAGCTTCAATTAGGGATATAAACAAGCCCAGCAAGCCGGGTCATGAGCCGAAGTTCGCTGCTTGGGTAAAAAATGACCCAATGGCTCGAGCCGAAACTCGGACAAAAATCGAGGCTTGGGTCTTATATAAAAATATGGGGTAATTAGACACAATACCCTCTAAAATTAATCAATTAGAATAATACTTAAACTAATTAAAACTTTTACTCCCGTAATTTAATACGTTCAAATCCTCCCCACTTAATCGTCTGCACGTCATAAATCATCTTCCCCAAAATTGTGCCATCGCCGAAGGAAAGTAAAACCCCCAACTGTGCACCTCAAAATCCTCGCTAGTACCTACACCTAAATCATCATCCCCAAGATCGGCACCAAATTCTGGTCAATTTCAAGTTCAACCAAGTATTTTTTTTCCCTTTTTGATTTTATTTGTTTTATGTTTATTTATTTCAGTGTGATTAAATGCAGTCTTTGTTATGCTTATGAATGAGATTTTATGCTAGTTTATTTAGTTATATTGGAAAATATTTAATATTGAATTAAAATGATATTTTTTGGGTCTTTTCGATTGAGAAAATGAACGTATAAATGAAAAGTGGTTTGAAAAAAAGACAAGAAAAAGCTATTCTTCTGGGGTTTTAGTGGTTGATGTCCCTAATGGTAGTTTGTTTTCCAAATGAATTAATTTGATTGTGTTAACAATGGGTTTACATAACTATGATTTTCAATTTATTGTGGGTAATCTTTGATTGAAATTTTAATCTTTATTTTTGTTGCAACTTGCACATGTGTATACTCTTAACATAGAATCATTGTTGTTCTTGTTGGCGATTATTGGGACGCATACTTAAAAGATGAAGTAATAAGGTTTAAAAAGATTGTCTGCAATGAAAATTCTTTAGAATTTTATTTATTTTTTTATCATACTTCGTAGATAATGCATGTTGAAATTTGAAATTTCATTATACTCAATGGATGCAAAAATATATTGTAATCTTGTACTCTATCATTGCCTTCCTCTTTTCATTGATGTTAAATGTTATATCACTTGTTTGGGGGTATTTGTCACGTTTTGGAGTGTCATTTTTTTAAAATTTTTTATCACTTTTAAAATTTTTGTTACTTTATTGAGCCGATTCTAAGATTTTAATTGATGTTTTATCACTTTTTTTAGTATGTCACTTTTTTGAGTGTTATCACTTTTTTTAGTTTTTATCATTTTTTTAATTTCTGTTACTTTATTGAATTAATTCTAAAGTTTTGATGGTGTTTTGTCACTTTTTTTAGTTGTCATTTTTTTAATTTCTATTCTTTTATTAAACTGATTTCAAGATTTTGATTAGTGGTTTGCCACTAATTTTAAAGATGAATAATAGTGGATGTTACTAAATGTGTGGATGATAATGAATATTATTTATGAATGAGTGATTTAAATGAATGTTTAATTTTAGTTAAATTAAAAATCATTTATAATTTTTTTTATATAAAAAAGGAGGCTTAGTTATAAATATATTTTTAAGTTCAAACTATTTTAATTGGTGCGTTGTAGTTTATTTGAATTTTATCAAATATCTTATCTTATGGACACGGAATATGCTGGTTAATTTTTTGATTTGTCATTGAACTTTGCATAAGGTTTTCTAAGGGACAACTGAATTTCAAAAGTTTCCCCCTAGTCACCAAACTTTACAAAATGTAATTTCATTGATCGCGGCTAACAGGGGAACTTTTGAATTTCAGTGACTCCTTGTAAACTATACGCAAAATTCAGTGACCAAGTAGGGAACTAACTTTCAGTTACTAATGGGGACTTTTGAAGTTAATGAGAAAACTTTTATAGTTCAGTGACCCACTAAAAACTTTACGCAAAATTCAATGACCTTTAAGGTGATTAATCCCCATTTGGGCATTTTTATTAATTTTTTTCTATGTTTTTTAGTCTTTTTCTTTCTTTCTTTTTTTTTTTTTGTATTCCTGCCCTACAATTTTATTCTCACTACCATCGCAAAACTTAGAAAAATATAGTCTTTTATCTCGAAATAACTGAGAAAGTTGTCTGCTGATCTCTTTAAAATTAAAGAGGCAATAGAGGTTCANTTTTTTTTTTTTGTATTCCTGCCCTACAATTTTATTCTCACTACCATCGCAAAACTTAGAAAAATATAGTCTTTTATCTCGAAATAACTGAGAAAGTTGTCTGCTGATCTCTTTAAAATTAAAGAGGCAATAGAGGTTCATATAGTCAACTAGAAATTTTTGGTCCATACAGTTCCATGGGTAGCTTTAACTTCGATCGTCTTTCTATCAAGACACACTTAAAATAAAAACTAGAAATTTATTAGACTCTTAACTAAAAATGTATATGAATTTTAAAATTGAATACTGTTGAAGGGGGTTCTCTTGCGAAATAGTTAATTGCATGGACTTCTATTGCCTCTTTAATCTTATATAGTTTTGCGAACAACTTTGTCGATTATCACACCATAAAAGACTATTCTTTTTTCTCAGTTTGACGATTTCAAAGAGAAAAGATTGAGGGGTAGGAGTACAACAAATAAAAAAAATAAAAAAAATAAAAAAAGAAAGAAAGAAAATGACAAAAAAATAAAAATAAAAATTGAGGTTAATTACCTAATTAGTCATTGAACTTTGCGTAAACTTCCCAATAGGTCATTCAATCTCAAAAGTTTTCCTTCAAAATTTTCCCATTAGTCATTGAATTTTAATCTCTTGATTGATCACTGAACTTTGCATAAACTTTTCAAGGGGTAAATGAATTTAGAGTTTCCTTTTAGTCTTAGTGATCGATAAGATTGTATTTTGTAAAATTCAGTAACTAACACGAAAACTTTATAAGTTCAATGATCCTCTGAAAACTTTATGCAAAATTCAGTAATCAATCAGGGGATAAACCCCGAAATATGCTTGATAGGTTTTCAAACCGTACAAATATAATTACAAAAGAAAAACTAATAACCAAATTTATTAATTGTTTCCCTTTTCTATGCCCATGATCCATCTCGATTTTAATTTTTTTTTCAAATTCATTTTCAATCACACATTTTATGGGATTCACAATTTCTATCAATTTTTCAATATATTTTATCAACTTTTATCAAAATCTATTAAGAATTAAATTTTAATCTAAACCAAAGAGGGACTATATATATAACCTATCCAATACGTGATATTTTCTAAAATACAGATAAAGAAATAAATAGCATAATAGTGAAGCTTTGTGTATACTATAATTGGTGGCAAAATTTGACATGGCACATCCAGAGTACCAAAGTACTTTAGTATGTTCTACATTGAAAAATATTTATCGTTCATTTACAGTGATGTGCTACAATTACCTGCTCCAAATCCCACTTTTCGACGAACAATATCAAATTCTACCCATCGATTTTGTTGATGAAAATTGCCAACAATGTTACTTGAAGTACCAAGCATCGATGACCGTCCGATTCCTATGCAATGGACCCCGCCTCCAACGTCATCCAAAACTCTCTCCTTATTGATCAGAATATCTACACCATTTTCAAATTGAAAAATCATGCCACCTATCAACTGTTCGATCTCAGTAGCGTTTCCATCAAAGCACATATCCAACGATCCTCCGTGTACATATCCTGGCTTTAGCCTTCGACCCGCCACACTCACAACTTTCTCTCTTACCTGCCAAGGTAAAATCATATAGATTTAACTAATAAAGACTTGATGTAATCTTCCTAAAAAAGTTGAACTTTGATATAGAACCATAAGAATTACCTCACGTTTGGTTTTTTAAAAAATCAAATAAATATGCTATTGAAAAGTTAACAAAAAATTGTGGATTTCATTAAATGTTTGATTAAAATTAATTGTCGACTTTGATTAATTTTTGTCAATTTTTTTAGTTAAATTACCAAGTCCCACAAAGTTCGAACTAATTTTCAACATTGACCTTTTTAAATGAGCTAATATCTTGAAACTATGTTAAGGTAAAATTCCACATCCTATTAATTCGAATGTAAAAAAATTAAGATTTAACAACTGTAACCTTAGAGTACGCCTCATCGACTAAAAATGTGTATTGGGTGCCGGAGTCAATCATCGTCTGGCCGGAACCGCCAGCATCCGGCCGGAATACTGATACCGGTATGCTCAGTTTCTTCCCGGCGATCATTATCCCCGTCATGGGAAGAGTGTAGGCCAGAGGATCGAAATTCGGCATTCTTTGAATTTGAGGAAAAGATAGAAGTTTGACATACTTAAATGTGTGTGAATTCGGATTCTTTCCGAGGTAAAATGTTCCGATCGGCCGCGGAGTACCTCGCCGGAGTGGCACGCAGTAGGAGAATTTTTTGATTTTAGCTTGGGAAGGAAATGACAGCCGCCCAAGATTCATTCCCAGAATTCCCTGAGCCTCGCCGGAGCTGTTGGTGCAACCAAGAACCAGAGGATGGGTAGTTTGGGAAGGTGACAATGTGAATTTATCTGTGACGAGATTGCCGTCAGCCAAAGTCCCATCTGCATAGAAGTAAGAATAATGGCATAAATTGTTCTCGCAAGAAGTTGGGAGGGTAAAATCGGGATTTCTTGGCATGCAAAGAGGGCTATTGCATGGGAGGTTAGAGAAAGTAGAAGAGCGAGAAGGATCAAACGACGTCGTTGGGGGCTTTCTCGGTGACTTCTTTTGGCATTGTATCCATGAAAGTTGGCTCCCTGTGTCCAACACCATTGGCAGAGTCTGTGGTGGGTTCCCTATTGGGATAGACACAATCAGAGCCATTGAATACCTGAATGATGATTTGTAGTGGATTGACGGTGATGATGGGACTGCACCCTTTGATCTTCGATGGCCATGTCCTTTAGACGATGACACAAGAGAAGAAGAAGAATGGGTGTCTCCATCTCCATGGGAAGAAGCACAAGTGTTGCGAGAGAGGGGGACATATGAGAGAGACATCGAGTGGTTTTCGTTCGTCGCGTTTCTTGTTTCTGTTTCCGCACAACTCAGATGAAGAAAGTTAAAAAACACGAGACATAAAAGAAAGAGAAAATTGTAAGACGCCATGAAAGCTTGTGCACAGAATCAGATAGAGAGAGAGGCCACTGGTGGTGGAGGAGGTGTGGTGGTTTTATAGTGGGGTTGGCCGTGAAATGTGGTGGTTGGTATTTTATAGCCAAAACAATGAGTGATTTCATTGATTCATATAATTGAGTGGTATTTTCTAAGTTACATATAATTGATTTCGACAGTTAAGGATACACTTACACACACGTTGTGAAGTGACTTGTATTGGTACATCATGTTTGGCTTATAAGCTAAATATGCAGGTAGAGATCATTATCAAAATAAATAATTTACATGTGAAAAGACTGACTTATAAGCTATAATTTAAACTATTAATTATTCCCCCTTCATTAAAACGGTAACTTGATTCCATATTAGAATAAGATTTCTTTCCTTGTGGGCACTCAAACATAATCTACCAATGATTATACTTAACTTTAGTGAATGTTGCGTGTTCATGGTTTTTTCGGAGTACTAAATTACACAATCAATTACGTTAAAAAATAAAATAAAATATAGAGTTAGTTTCGCCAATGATCATTTAATTTGTGAAAATTTCAAGTTAAGTATTTTTTTTGACTCATTTATCCACTAATGTTAATTGAGGCGTGAAGAAATTCATCGTGCTTGAAGTTTCATGATTTAATAAAAAACGAAGAACTGCAATCAAGATCAAAGATTGAAGTAGAAGACAATGTAATTCCCCAACCTTTGCGTGCTTGAAGAACTTTGTAATGTGTATTAACCATCTATGATATCTTATTTGATTGAACTTAACAAAATTTTAATTGACACGATGCTAATGAACCATAACCAACACAGTCTTTCATTTTTAAGTGCATTTTGTCCTTGCTACCTTACTCGTGGTTTTCATACAAAAAATTGTGTAATCTGAAAAAATATAAAATTTCACTCTCGAGCTGAAATAAACAAAAAGATAAATATGAAAAGAAGAAAAGATAAAGAAAAAAAGTACGCCTTTTGAAATTCGCTTATGGAAGTTCCAAAGAGTTCCTCTTTGGCTTTGATCTTCACTTGGTCCCTTCCATTACATAGATAGGGAAGTCCAGTAGTCATTTTCTCTTAGCTACTTGGACGCAGAGCTTGTTCAATTTTTTTTTTAATGAAAATCACGAGATTTTAGATGATCTCCATTATGTCCAACAAATCTTATCGCTTCAAGAGGTTTAAGACATTTCTCCTTTCAATTAGACGAAAATTATTCATTTTTACGTGGAATTGTTCTCAAATGCTCAAATAGGCTATTTCTTGCCTCACGAATAGGTGCGTCATGTATCATTTGGTAAATATAGTTGATGAACTTAACTTTCATAGCAATTGAAATCTTAACTCTTTCGTACCTAAGGGTGGCAATGGGCCGAGCCGGCATGTATCATTTGGTATATAGTTGACAAACTTGTCTTTCATAGCAATTGAAATCTTAACTCCTTCGTACCTAGGGGTGGCAATGGGCGGCTCGGCTTGTGCTTGTCAAGAGCCGAGCATAACTTGAGAGGCGAGCTCGGCTCGCGAGCTCTTATTATTATTAAATTAAACTCTCTTACTTTATTCGGGTTTGGAACCGACTATTTAAATTTGGAATAGGTGGAGTCAAAAATTTATACGAGTAGGTAGAAAAATTACTACTAGAGGAACCTATTGCATCATATCTATACGTATTAATGCATTCGAATAAAGTTAATCTTTCAGCGTCTTCTTCTTCAATATCAATGAGAGGAGAAGGTGCAGAGGGTACACGACTAATATTTGTACACATTCGTTCTGCGTATAATTTATACATTTCACATAAAGTTTGTTCTAAATTTCTATAAGCAATAGGTGTATTAAAGTTAAAGATCTTAAAATTGAGGTCATTTTTGTATTTATGAAAAACCATTGCAATTATATAAAGACGTTCAAACATTATATAACTATTGTAATAGTACACTTCAGATAAAACCATTCAAAATAGTTTCATCATCGTTTCTAATATGCATATTTTAATAAAATTCGGTTATTAAATGTTTAAAACATTCGCATGATTTTAATAATAAGTAAGTGGAGTTTTATCTAAGAATTAAACTAACAAATGTTTTCGAATTCGTTATCCCAAATTCGACACAAAATTCCTCAAATATTTCTTTTCTATTAGGTGGAATCGTAATATATATTAGTGCATTCCCAATTCTTTGAATTTCATTCTTAATATGTTTCAAACAATTATGCACAATTAAATTAAAAATATGGCATACACAACGAATATGAAACAAATAACCACCGAAATCAGGCTGCAATACCTTACACAATTTATCGATAAACTGCATTATTAAAACTAGCGTTGTCGAATGTAAATGAACGATTTTTGCTTTCACAATGATATTCGTTAATAATGTTCATAATGATGTTATATATGTTGTTAGAGTTGTGAGGGAACTCGATAAGTTTAAAAAGCAACAATTTTTTTTATTCATGTACCAAGTGAGTCTATGTAGTATGCAGTTGCAGATATATAAGCTATTTTATTAATCACTTCCCATATATCCGAAATTTAAGATATAACACACCCATATTTTTGCAAATCGGTAATCAATTGTTGTGAAGGAAATATTCTATTAAATTTGAATGAAGAGTGTTTCGATTTACCCCAACGTACCTCGATTGAATATATTATTTCACGCACGCGACGAAATGTTGGTTATCCAATATTGTTAGAGGCAACTCAGCAGCATCAACAAATTTCACCATTCATGTTCGAGCTTTCTCTTCCGAATATATCCACGTGGAAAATGGTGAAAAAGTAGAATTGACGTCTAGACTATCAAAATGCAGTTGTGTTTGGCCGGCAGCAAGAAACCCATGTTTAGATGCACATACTTTGTAGTAACGGTTGAGGTAAGCGGTATCAATGCCTTTTTTGCCATGCCATCGTTGTTGACAATATTTACATACTATTTTAAATTATGAGAATCCATCAACCACATGACCCGTTGTAATCAATTTAAAGTGAGCCAAACATTTTGCATATTTTTTCCCCTTTCGCTTCCCTCTAGAATCAAGAATATCTAATTCCTATTCTTCATCATGTTCTGCTTCGAAAATATTAATGTCATGCAAATCAGTTGGATTACTACTTCCATGAATATTCAAATCTGGAATATTTTCGGAAATGTGTACTTTGTTTAGACCGAAAAATTCATATTGACTTCGTGGCATCCTCAACAAATGGGTGTAGATCCATTTGTGAATTGTCATGTAATGTAATAAGTAACTAAGTAAATAAATAAAGAGTATGGAAAGAAATCAAGAATTGAAAGAAAGATGATGTATAAGATCGTAATTATAAATTTGTAAGGTGATAATTGATATTGAATAATTGATGTTGAAGGTAAAAATGAAAATGTAGTAGATTGTAGAATGTGGAAAAGAGAGAGTTGCGGTAATGTTATGTGAAAAAATTTGGAAATGGGTTGGAGTATTTATAGAGTAGAAAAAAGAAGGGAAAAACAATAAAGTGGCCAATACGACCACTTTAAAACTTTGGTAACCGTTGCAAACCGCCACTGAATTTCAGTGACCGTTTGCAATGGTCATTGAACTTTGAACAATGATTAAAACTGTGAAATAACGAATATGCCCTCATATTTAAATAATAAATATAGAACTAATTGTAATTATAGTTCCAAATTTTTTAAAAAAGTGCAAATGAGTCCCTAATAAATTATTTAAAAGATTAAAAATGATTTTTTAAAAGTGCAAACGAATCCCAAATAAATTGTTAAAATATTTAAAATTTAAAAAATATTAATTTTCTTTATGTTTTATTTAAATATGAAGATATATTCGTCATTTCGCAACTTTTTATTGCGAAAATTGATGACAGTGAATAGAAATGATGATTTGCGCAATCAAATGTGATTGTGAAATATCAAAAAAATGAAATGTATGCACACTTTTCACAATAATAGTTAAAGATGAGAATATTATGTGCCAACTATCCGTTTAATAATTTATTTGTGACTCGTTTACATTTTTTTTAAAAAAAATTGAGATTATAATTGTAATTAGTTTTTTTCTTTTTGTTTTATTTAAATAGAATAGTCATTTCATAGATTTTAATTTGGAAAAATGAATAAAAATTAACTTTTGTACAATGAAATGTGGAAATAAGAGTGAAAATGGGAAAAAAAAAAGGTGTGAACGTTTTTCACAATAATAGTAAAAGATAAGGAAGTTACGTGTTAATAAGTCAATATACACCTCTATTTCAGCACATTCTTTGTTTCGAGCCGCCACTTCACGCTTCAAAGTTTCAAACATAATTTATTGATGATGAATATACGGCTCAAAATTGTCTTTCATATTTTTAAATCAACTTCAACCGTCGGTTCTCCCAGCTTTAAGGATCAAAATGAATAGATTCTTTCCAATTAAGGGTAATTTCGTCCATTCACATCACCTTGTGCTCTAATTGTGCGCGTAAATCCAATTACAGTTGCTAACAGTGGATTCAAATTCTCTTTAACAAACTTCAAACTGCTAAACCTCTTTATACCTAACCGTAAACCCCTTCCTCTCCCTCGCTTTCTCTCTCTAAATGTAATAAAGATTTGGAGAAGTTGAATCTTGATCATCACTGTAAAAAGAATCGAAAATGGAGCCGCCAATTCTTGAAGCCTGCAACAAGGGGAAGAAGAAGCCACCAAATTTCTATGGCTTCCACACATTTGCTGAGCCCGGTTTTCCCATTTCACTCCTTGGGCCGTTTAGAGATAACATCCGCCAGTTCCTTCAAGAATGTGCGAAGCTGGAGGAGTATAACGTGGAGGGAATGCCCGTGTGGTGCACATCTCTGGTTCTTGAGAAAAGGGGTCTTGTGCTTCCCCTTTACACCATTGAAGAGAATGTCAAAAAATCAGCTAAGCCCTTCTGTGATCAATGCCGTTGCGCGGGTAAGAGAAAACCCTATTGATTTTTTTCGGTTGATTTTCGAATTGGGATATGATTTTGAGCTGGAAATTGGGGTTTTGAAATTTTTGAACTTTGCTGATGCAGGGTGGAGTAATCACTTAGTGTCGAAAAGGAAATATCATGTGATAATACCCGTGGAGGATGAATGGAATAAACCGATTAATGAAGGGGTTCTTGATTTGCAAAATCATCTCTTACATGGGTTGATTCATTGCAATGGATTTGGGCATCTGCTAATTATCAATGGGATTGAGAGTGGGTCGAATTACCTTTGCGGTCGAGAAATCATGGACTTTTGGGACCGTCTTTGCTCTCTTCTTCATACCCGGTAAGATTTTATTATTTTGTTTTTCAAAAATATAGTATCACATTGATTCCACAATGATGGTAATTCTTGATGTATATGTATGCTAGCAGTATGTGATCTGATTTCCAAATCGAATTAAATCATCAGTAGATGTATGATCATTTTATTAATATTATCGCTACGAAGAATCATTGCTAGATTAGGAATTGTTCTGATTATTACTGTATAACATTTTGAGAAATCTATTATCTGAATTTTTCAATAGAGTTACATATTTTAATGAGTGGAAACACATCAGTTCTTTGAAGAATATATTATCGAATTTTTCTCTGTTTTCTTTTGTAGGCAAATCACAGTCGAGGACTTGTCCAAGAAACGCAAGATGGATCTTCGATTGCTATATGGAGTTGCTTATGGACACTCGTGGTTCGGGAGATGGGGATATCGATTCTTTCAGGGAAGTTTTGGCGTGAAGGAGCATAATTACTCTTGTGCCATTGAAATTCTCAGCTCTTTGGAGCTAGATCAGATTATAAATGACTGTTGTCAAAGAAATGGGTGCAGAGATGTAATCAGACAGATTATTCGCCATTATAGAGATATGAGTGAAACGAATTTGACTACAATTAGAGATCTCTTCAGATTTATGCTTACTCTTAAGTCGAGAGATCCAGCTGGAAGAAATACCACTACTATTGCCACGGTTACATATTCTACAAAAAATTTGCCTAAAATTGGTCTATGGGACCGACCTGTTGGAAAGGAACGATCCATGAAGTGCAGAAAGTTTGCCAATGTTGCAGCACATATGGACAGCCGGTGGCCTGTTAGGAGACTTCAACATGTGGCAAATGTCATTGTTGAAGCGCTGAAAGAAAAGAGAGCAGCAAACGAGGTTGGTAGTAATGGGATGACTCGACAGGAGGCACGAGATGCTGCTCGACTCCATATTGGTGACACGGGGTTGATAGATCATGTTCTAAAAGCGATGAACAATGTGATTGTTGGGAATTACATCGTTCGACGTTCAGTGAACCGGTTGACTAGAGTGTTGGAATATTCTATCCATGATCTCAAGGGTGGCACTCAGGTTGATCCTATAATGATTCCCGGGCCGATGATGTTTGGGAAAAGCGTTTACTATGATGTCACCTACTTGTACCAAAATGTACTCCAGTGCTGCTATTCAGAGTCGAATTATGTGAAACTGGCTGTTCAAACGATTTTAGACAGCAAACATTTTGTGAAGGATTGGCCATTCAGAGATGAGGCAGATGACTTACTGAGGTTCATATGTCAAGTAACACCAAGCTTAATCGACCTGAAAACCGAACTTACTCGAGACTTCTCACCTGCAGAGTATATAGTGGTTCCACTCCATGCCACAATGGGTGATCTGAAGTTATCTATTCAAAATGCAATGAGGGACACTTACTGTGCAATGGAGCAGCTGCTGGTAACAGATGTTATAGAGAAGGAGGGAGTGGATGATGAGGAAGTGCTTTTTGGACTGGTCGAGTCAGGTGCACAGCTTCGGGTTAGAGGTTCCGGATTGGATTGTGGAACAGATTTGAGGTTCGAAGGGGGAATTGACACTTGGATTGTTAAATGCAAGTGCGGGGCACTAGATGATGATGGGGAGAGGATGGTGTCATGCGATATATGCGAGATATGGCAGCACACACGATGCAGTGGTATTGAAGATACTGAAGTTGTGCCGCAATTATTTGTGTGTGAAGCATGTTGCACGAGCCTCGCACCACCACGAGTGCAGCAAAGCTACGATTTTGAGCATTTCCCTGCTTCCATTTTGCCTCGGCTCTCCGAGGTTGATATGGGAATACTGTACTGAGGATAGGGTTTCATGATGGTGAAATTTTTGTGTTGATAGTCATTTGGCCTCTGCTGAATTTGTAGGCATAGAATAGGAAAGTAACCCATGTTGAGTTTACATTGACTGATACAGATGTAGCAAGCATTTGACAGAAAGAATTAATGCTTTCGGATTTCGAGTGGACTAATAAATTGAGTTATGAAGTTCAAGTCATGAGGTAGATGAAGTTTGACAAGAGAGATGCACACATTCCATCAAGTCTCTCTCAATAAATAGAAAAATAAAATTACAAATCACACCCTGCACATAAAATGTAATTACACTTTACATGTCTTATTTATGTGCTATAAAAATTGTAATTTAGAAATTATCTTACATCAATTTTAATTAAATCCTATATAAAGAAGAGAAAATGAACATTTTGTGAGTTTTTAAGTAGGGAAAATTATTTTGATAAAGAGATTTTCAAAGAGAATCACTTTTAAATTAAGGGAAATTGGAACAAATGATCCCAAACCTTTTATCCATGTTGTGTAATTGGTCCAAATCTTTCTAAGGTAGCGCAAATGGTCACAAACATTTTCATTTTTGGCACAATTGATCGTTTTGGATGGATTCCACTCAAAATAACCATTAATTATATGCGTAAAATGCAATTTTTTTTTAAGGTAAATTGCAAATTTAACTCAACCTTTGATAAAAAAGTAGCAATCCTGTCCCTAATAATTTGTTGTCATATTTTTGTACCAAGCTTTGAGAGATTAAAAAGAAAGTCCCTTTTTATTATATAATTTCGGATATGGGTAAATTTCACTCTAGGTCTCCAATCTTCCGTTTTCTAACAATTTTGCCCCATCAATTTTTATTCTCATCTCGTCCTCAACCTTTCATATATTCGCATATGTCATTCATATTGACGATTTTCATCCATTGTTGCCAATAAATATCCAATGTAAGGACAATTCTACCCTTAAATTTAAATAGTAAGCACGACTTTTAATTTTTGCACTGACAGTTGAATTGTTTCCCTCCCCTTTCAATCGAAACGCTCAACGCAAATAGCTAAAAAAATTCATACAAGAAAAATAAATTGAAAAGACCCCCGCATGCCACATCCCTACCCAAACCCACCCCAAGTGTCCCAACCCACCTTAGAAACCCCAACCCAATTCTTTACAGCCAAGATTACTCGAAGCTTTGCTCATCTATCCCAAACCACAAACCCACTAAACATCGATATTTCCTCATTTCTGTAAATGATACTTCTTTTAAAAAATTTCTGCCTGCTTTTAAATTCTAAGTGGGTGGGTGTATTGAATTAAAACTTTTGAAAGTAGGTAGCATGGAGACTTTTATAAAAGTCTTTAAAAGTCATAAAAATTTGAATACCCAAAGACTAATAGAGGTTCCCAAAAAAATTTTAAAATTTTTAATTGAATACACCTTGACTTTTAGAAATTCTTTAAAAGTTTATAAAAGTCTCAATTGAATACGCAAATACTTTTAGAGAGTGTTCAAAAGTCTACATTGAATATTCCTAAATTTTTTAAATCTCAAAAAGTTATTAAAAGTCTCAATTGAATACACACCATAAAACAACTAATAATTCGAGTGAATGATGCAAACAAACTACACGAGTGAAGAGCCTAATAAAGTGTAAATTAAAGGAAAATAAATCAAAACATGAGGCAATACTAGATATTTAATTATTTTGGGAGTCAGATCATTAATAAGCTTTCTGCCAACCAAGAAAATATTAAGGCCTATTCTCTTTGTATTTCAGTTTTGTGTTTTGAGTTTTGAATTCATTTTGTATTTTGTGATTTGAGTGTCCATTTTGAGATTTTTGAAAATGTATTCTTTTTGTTATTTTGAAAAATTGTTTTGAAAACGTCCAAAATTGGGAGTCAGATCATTAATAAGCTTTCTGCCAACCAAGAAAATATTAAGGCCTATTCTCTTTGTATTTCAGTTTTGTGTTTTAAGTTTTGAATTCATTTTGAATTTTGTATTTTGAGTGTTCATTTTGAGATTGTTGAATATGTGTCATTTTTTGTATTTTGAAAAATTGTTTTGAAAACACTAAAAATGAGTTTTGAAAATTTTGACTTGATTATAACTGAAAACACCAAAAACGACAATTTGTTTTTATTTTTCTCTTTAAAATAATTTTAATTGCTTTTAAGTGATAAAAAATGGAAAGATACTTCTACCTTCTTCAAATTGGTCAAATAAAAGTCAATAGTTTAATAATGGATTTTTTTGGGTGGAAATAAAAAGTTAGGGACCATGTTGCCAAAAAATGAAAGGTACGTGGCAATTTGTACTTTTGAAGAGGTTAGAGACCCCAGTTACAATTTACACGCATAAATTTATGCCAAAATGAAAAGGCTTTGAGATCATTTGCGATACTTTTGAACTAATAGCGCAATATGGGCTAAGGTTTTGCGGAATTAAAAAAAAATTCCCAAATTTTGCCCATGTTTGATCGTTTCCTCCCAATGTTAGGGGAAACTGACCTAATAATTTATTTACCTTTAATTTGAGAACTTGCTATGTTCACAAAAACTATTTACTCGAAATAGTTAGGGGATGTTCTCTTTGTGGATCAGTTTTGTGTTTTAAGTTTTGAATTTATTTTGAATTTTGTGTTTTGAGTGTTCATTTTGAGATTGTTGAATATGTGTCATTTTTTGCATTTTGAAAAATTGTTTTGAAAACACTCAAAATGCGTTTTGAAAATTTTGACTTGATTATAACTGAAAACACCCAAAATGACAATTTGTTTTTATTTTTCTCTTTAAAATAATTTTAATTGCTTTTAAGTGATAAAAAATGGAAAGATACTTCTACCTTCTTCAAATTGGTCAAATAAAAGTCAATAGTTTAATAATGGATTTTTTTGGGTGAAAATAAAAAGTTAGGGACCATGTTGCCAAAAAATGAAAGGTACGTGGCAATTTGTACTTTTGAAGAGGTTAGAGACCCCAGTTACAATTTACACGCAGAAATTTATGCCAAAATGAAAAGGCTTTGAGATCATTTGCGCCACTTTTGAACTAATAGCGCAATATGGGCTAAGGTTTTGCGGAATTAAAAAAAATTCCCCAAATTTTGCCCATGTTTGATCGCCTATGATGGACCTAAATTAGGGTTTTTGAGTAAGAACAATTTCAATGTATTATATAACTTCAGAAATTGGGAACTTGAATGATAGTAGCCATTAGCGAACTTAATATGCATAATTTCCCCCCCATTATGAACTGCCGGAGGAAATTCGTGAAATTTTCTGCATTTCCCTCAATTTGCAAACATTTTGCCAAACGCAGTTTGTTATTTGTTGCTGAAGACCGAGAGGCATGTCTACTGATTTTTATGGTAAGTAGGTCTCTTTACGAACGCCAGTGCTTTCTTCCAAAGTTTTTAATTTTAATTTTATTTCTTTTCCTTTTCATCCCCTTTTGTGGGAAGAAGGTGGGTTCTATTCTTTTTTGATTACTTATTATAATATTGGAATAATAAGGGGTAATTTTTGGATGGAGAACCAGATTGGTGCAAGAATTGGAAGGTTGTCATATCTTATAGCCTTAAAGATGGCTGTAATAGGTTTAATCTACTGGTATTGCCTACTAATTCGCCAGGTTTCCTTTTCTGTATACTTTATTGCTCAACTTCATTTTTTAGCTTCATGCACTTCTTCTCTGTTCTTATACATTTACCAGTGTCAAGATTTTATAACAACAAGTAAAAAAAGAAAACGGACAGAAGACTACAAGTTTCCTTTCCTGCAATATCTAGAAGAGCTTCAATAATGAAAAGAAAGAAGCTTAATTACAATCACCAAGAATTCTCTAGTGGCTTTTCCAGTAATGCAGAAAGGTACATCTCATTTAGCTCCGGGCCGCGATCAAGCTTGCGTCCCACCACCCATTTGACCTTGTTGAATCCGACACTTTCAATGAGGGGTGTATAGACGTTCTCTAGCTGATCCCCAACACAGAAAAAATGGTCGAGCCAGAACAGTCCACCAGGCCTAAGCACCCTATATATGTCGAATATCAAGAAATGGAGTAGTTTTGTGGGTATCCAGTTACTCAGAACATGCATGGAATGCACGATATCTAGTGTGTTGTCGAAGAAGGGGAGTCTTTGCGAAATGCTTATGTACAAAGGTACAACCCCTCTTGATGCAATGAAATTATTGAAAGGGCCATTTAGATTCATTGAAGTTGTGATGATTGTTATGTTTCTTTTTCTCATTCTGACAGCAAATGTAGCCACGCCACCTCCGATGTCAAGACCTATTCTTATCGTCCCAGGCTTATTTACTGCAAGTACTTCATCTATGGAGAAGTCGAGGCCCCCACCATTGCCTGTCCATCGGGTTTTCTCTTGTCCAGCAAGGTCAAAACAGTTCTTGCAATCATCAAAACCTTTCTGAGTATGCGTACGATTGATGAGACACGAATAGTTCTTGCAGGTATATGCTGTCCAAACAACAGATGAGTCTGAGGGTGTCATCCATAAGCTATCAGGAAGTGGGTACGGTTCAACGTATTCTTTCTGTGCAGCTGGATGGCACCGGCGCCGAGGAAGTGGCTCGCACCCCCGGAGGAGAAGCTTTTGTGCTAGAAGCTCATCGTCCGGGCAGGATCCATTGACTTTGTATGACATATACTGGCGAAGCATATCGGGGAAAAGTGCACACGGACGGCCAACTGGAGGGAGGATTTTGTCGGAATCAAAATTCGAGTTATACCCCAGTGGGAGCTGCTGTGGGGATGTGAAAGCAAGAAACTCATCAGGGAGGTCTGTTGCACTTTCCGATGTATTGAATTGTTCGACAATCTCTACTTTCGGGGTTGGCTCGGGATCTTTTGGAGCACAACCAATGGTTGTGACGGATTCTACTCGAGGTGTTAGAGAACATGGAGAATACAAGGTGGTGGAAATGAAGAGAGTGAGAAGATTTGAAGACAGAAGTAAAAAAAGATAGAAGAGGTTAGAAGAGAAAGTTCTTGAATTGCGAGGGGAATCCATGGAAATATGATTTGGATTGCTTAGAGTTGAAGATGAAGGGTATTGTATATATGAATTTGTTGGGATTAAAGTCAAATTACTAATATATTATGTATGAATACATTTAATCAGGCAAAAGCATGCTGTTTTATTTAAGACGAGAGTAGGTGCCTGTGACCACTTCCTTAGAGGTTAACCTATTGTAGCAGGTAGTGGGATCTTGAGGAAGGTCAACAGTGTGTGAGTGATGTCCAAATTTATGTTAATTGGGCATATCCAAAGAGAAATGAGAAGTTTTGCGATTTCGGTTTTGGCGGACTTGTTCACATGCACTTTCTAATTTGTATAATCTTAAACTAATTTCTTTAAATATTCATACGAAGGTTAAATAGGTGAATAATGATATCTAGTACCAGTTTATGTAGCGACATTTGATATGTTTAATTAAATGAATCATGTGACATTGCATTTAAGTGTCTATCATTTAATGTTATGCAGTTTTTATCTAGATTGGTGCTTAACACTATTCGTGTTGAATAACATTAAACTAGATAGAGGAAGAATTTATTCTAACCGGATTGTTTATTCCTTGTTTGAACATTAAAACAATTTTTTTTTTATCTCAAACTCATTTTCAATCATACATTTTCACAATAATATATTGTGCATGTATATTCAAAACTTTTTCATACTTTTTAA